>FIZU01020611.1:10309-25696 GCA_900064475.1 Pseudococcus longispinus | reverse complement strand
AGTGAAAAAACAATTAAAGATGATGATTATCAATCAAAAAACCATGAATTTGACACTTCGTACGATGATTCATGCAGATTTAGCATCAATCATCACAAAAATTAAAAATTAAAACTGAAACCAATATTTTTTTCAGTTTCAATTCCCAGTTTCAGTTTTTGACTTTTCAGTTTCAGTTTTGGATTCTTCAGTTTCAGTTTTAGTTTCAATCTCGAAAAACATTTTAGCTTTCAGTTTTTGGTTTTCAGTTTCAGTTTCGCATTTTAGTTTTCCATCCCTGATCCTTAATGACTTACGCTAATTAATTTCAATTTTCAATCAGGGCTGTAAGACTGGTTAATTTTTACAAATTATAAAATAAAAATGTTTTCAATGCAAAGAAAAGATCTGGATCTTGAGGATCGTTTATGCATTAAAAATTCAAGAAATCCGGATCTAAGATCCAGATCCAAGATCCGGATTTTGAGGATCTAGAAGATCTTTTGTGCCAAGTATCTTGCTCATCTTTGGTCTAAAAAAATTAATATTTTTTTGGATCTATATCTTTTTTGAAAATTGATTAATCCAAAATCTAGATCTTCTCAATTAATCAATTTCAAAAAAAGATCCGTTTTTAACTTTCTTTCAACGTAAGATCCATATTTCGAGGTTTTCAGATCAAAAATTCTTGAAATTCGATTGATCTAGATCAGATCATTACAAATTACAAAGATTTGAGATCTTCAAAATTTGACTGAGGAGTGATCTTTAGATCTATAGATCAGATCTTCTGTGTTGAATCAAATCTGAATCTAAAAAAATCTCTCAAGTGATCTAGATCTGGATCTTAGCCATTTATGCGCATAAAAAATGAAAAAATATGAACTTATGCAACGCAAAAGTGTCGGACGTGTCAAATTACACGCTCGTTATTCTACGAGTTTATTTTTTCTCCTGCTACTTTGTTTATTTCTCTTTGCATTCGATGATAAGAAATTATTATTTAAAGAATTGAAAATTTTTACAACTTCTTTTTAATAATTTCATTTTCGAAAATAATAAAATCCATCGTTCCCACATTCTATCCACATAATCGCAAAATCTTGCGAAACCCCATCGAAAATCCTACTCCAATCGACTCTCTAAATCCTTCCTAACAACATTAAACTACGAACAATGGCGTTATCTCGAATATTCAAAATTTTTACTACCCATTTCATCACCTCGAATCGATGATAAAACGGTAATTTAGTTTCAAAGAAAAGCATTTACGACTCGAATAAAATCAAATTTATCATTTCGATCGAAATAGATTAACGAAATCGTGATTTATTTCGCGCTTCGTTAGATATAATCAAAATAAGAATTCGGAATACCACGTCGCTAATAAGACACAGTAAACACGCTGACGATCGATGGAAAGATAATCTCGTTAATCGAATTCACTATTTCCTTGTGTCGACTTCGTCTAATTACAAAGAGCTGTAGAATAGGTACGAGCAAACGAATCAATAAACGCGATATTAATTGGAAGAAAATGCTTTTACAAAAAGCAGGGTGGGTAATAAGCTTTTATCGATAAGTTGCACACGGTTGGTTATCACTTTCAAAGGCTATCGTATTTTATAGCTAACAAAAATAAAAGTATAAAGTGCACCAGATATGTAGCTACTCACTTATTTGCGCGAATTTCTCTAAAGCTATCAGAGAGAACAGCGTTATGACTGGATCGACTTTTTTATGATCCTGTAATTGCGAATTATTTCGTTAGTTTTCGTAGTAAAATGTGAAATAAAACGTAACAATGGAGATGATTTTTCATTCATTTCGTAGAATTAATACGAAATTAGAAAAATAAAGAACGATTCGATAGCGATACGAATGCTGATAAATTACAAAGGAATGTATTTTTTTTTTTCGAAATCGACATAAAGTAGTTCCCTAAATGCAACGCTATTACGTCGAAAAGAAATAATCCTATTGCTCTATACGACGAGTACCAATATTGCAGTAATCAGAATAACCCTTCTTTGGTATTATCAAACATCAACAAATCATCACCGATTGACTCACATATTGTCTTTGGTAAAAATAGAATGTTTATTTAACAATACCATGTACTCGTTTTACAACACGACTTTATCAGCCGAGTGGTGTAAAATTTTACCAAATCAAACATTCGGATTGATTCATTGACGCAAAAATCAAGTGTTAGATAATGAATCAAAGTATGCGAGGCAAAAAAATCTCGATATTTGTCAAATCATTTAGAACGCGATCACAATTAGTATCTACTTCCTTATTGATACGTAATCGAAACGAAATTGCCACCTATCGATTATTTGTTTGATTTACGACTCGAGAGCGTCGATTTTCAGTGTCATCGCGTATTTGCCATCGAGTTAATTTATCCGATAAGAAATGCGTACCATTAGGTGCTCGTACGTTATCGAGAAAAATATACGGATTAAAATTGAGGAAAATAAATACCAAGTTTGTGATTAAATATTCTAATGTTCCAGGTGTCAGCATCGCGACGCTGCTCGGTCCGGGTAATTTTTCCGCCAGTACTCCCAATATGACGCAAATATTGCGATGATAATGGACCGCTTTGCGTATTCGATACGATGCGTATTTCGATAAATTCAACATTTTTGAAAGTCTCAAAACGGTATCCTGTAAAAAATATACAGCTTACATAATACCTGCGACGATGATGTTTAATAAACAATACTCGATTCGAAGCTATTAGCCTTCGATACGTAATAAAAAAACAAAGAGCTAATAATCGTTGGAAGTTTATATAATCGTACTAGAAATTAACTACTATTGTAGAAAGCTGCTTAGATAAAAGAGTAATTAATCAGTAGGAAATCAAACGTTACGAAATAACTCACTTTATTAGGTAAAGGACAGTCGTCTAGAACTACGGTAATAACAGCTGGACCGAGCGGATCTTCCACTGGAACAATATTTATCATCGATATGATGATTTGTAACCAGCCTTCTTCTTGATCCCCGATGATATGTAATTTTTGTAAAGCATCTGGAGGTTCTTGATTATACCTAAAATATCGCAAATACGAAATTGTATCGAAAAATAAACCAATAAATCGTGAAACAGATCGCAAAGTAAACGTACGAATAAAAAAACTAACCCAGAAAGGCCTAATTTTCCAATAATATTCAACGTCTGCAGTATGAGATTATCGACAGATTTTGGAGTGTATTTCTTCTTCGAACTGGAATTACTTCTGTCTCGACTTAAAGGCGAGCTGGCATTTATACCCAAGGCACTATTACTCCGACTGGAACTGGGAGCTTCGTATGCTGACAAATTTGATTTGTCTTCGTCTTGAGATACACAGCATTTGCATTGGCATGCACCCATTATGGTTATTCTTCCATAAAAACCAAACTCGCGATAATACTTCTATTCGATTTAATGGCACTAACGATGTTTAAACTCGTTTTAAATTAACCACATTTACATTAATACATTACTAAACACTGATATCCTTAGCACAAATGAATAAAAACAAAAAACAAGTTTTCGTAAGTACTTCAATTTTCATGGAGGTAAGTCGAATTACGAATACGATGATAATGCAATTTGCCTCTTTTCTATTGGTCCAAGTATCTGTGACGTCAACAGAAGTTATAACCTTGTTATAAAATTCGACAGAGTGCGCATGACTATTTCGACGAAATATCGTTTGGGTCCAAAATCGATATTCGAAGTATGCAAAAATTTCAATTTTTTTACAAATTGAACGCAAATTATCGTTTTTTTGCAAATTTAACCCGATTTTCGTTATAACGTCGAATTAAAAAAATATTCGTTAAATTAAATAAATCTAAATTCAACGCGAAATTGTATTTTTTCAATGATCGAGATTTATCACGAAATTACGCGTTTTAACCCACCAGTAAATTTACTCAAGATTTTCCCAACATTCCCAACCCTTTGAAAAGTGAAAACAGAGAGCGAGATAATTTACAGTTGTTGAAAATCTAGAAAAAAAGAATGTTTTATGTGTAGAAGTTGAAAAGTCGCGTCGTAGTTTATTTAATAAGTTAATACATTAAGGTGTAAGGCGTTGTTGTCATCGAAATTGTACAGTAATTAGTCGTTGCAGTAGAAAATCGCCTAGTTTCATTAGCGTCTTGCTATCACCATTAATCCTATAGAATAAATGAAAATTACAGTTATCAAATAAGCCCGAAGATGATACGACTTTTCTCGCTGAAACAACAAAAAAAAGATGGAGAAGCAGCTCCGAAGAATACTCAGAAACGATCTTCAGCTGCCCAGCTACGAATTACTAAAGGTATAAATCGCGTAGCTTATCACTTCCCAAGTTGACGTACGTAGTTTCGACAGAAACAAACGGATCGTCTTTGTTTGACATTCTCGTATCCTTATACTAATAAATGGATTGTTGATTGCAGATATTAACGAATTGAATCTACCTAAAACATGTAACACCATATTTCCCGATCCCGACGATTTATTAAATTTCAAAATTACCATCGCTCCCGATGAAGTAAGCGTGTGTTTTCAGATGTGTGATTCATTCGCAAAACCTAGACGCGTAATTTAATCGCAATTCTCGTTTCAGGGGTTTTATAAAGGAGGCAAATTCACTTTTAGTTTCAAAGTGGGTCCGAGTTACCCTCACGAACCACCCAAAGTGAAATGCGAAACCACCGTTTATCATCCGAATATAGATTTAGAAGGAAACGTTTGCTTAAATATTTTACGCGAAGACTGGAAACCCGTTTTAACAATCAACTCGATCGTTTATGGATTACAATACTTGTTTTTGGTACGTATTCGATGACTAATATTATCAACTGCGTAGTTGACTGTCAACTTATTCATTGTCCTTTCTTACAGGAACCTAATCCGGAAGATCCTCTTAATAAAGAAGCTGCCGAAGTTTTACAGAATAACAGAAGACTTTTTGAACAAAACGTACAGAAGGCTATGAGAGGAGGTTACGTTGGTCAAGTATTTTTTGAAAAATGTCTCAAATGAGACTCAACTTCTATTTTTTCAATCCAATGCACTAATATTCGCGCTTTCCCCTACAATGTGGAACAAACATCAATGTTCTGTATCAAGTACCTGTGTATAAATCTTTAAAAAAAAAAAATTCGATTTCGTGTATATTTTGTATTAAAATTATTCTCCGAATTAGCCTAGGCGTATTTTTTTTTTACCTAATGTTGAGCTTAATAAATGCTATTTATTTATTTTGGATTCATTTGCAAACGTTGAAAAAAATTACGAATCGAGCAAGGTTTTATTAGGTAATTGGCTTCATATGCAGTGTACACTTAGAGCAAACCTAAAATATTGAGAACGTAGGTTATCGGAGGATCCACCGTATCTTTTAAACCTTTCGGGTAAAGCTTTTTGATAATCGAGTATAATTCTTGCTCGTTGATCCAAACTGGCATATAATGTGTCTTCATTCTACGTACTAAATGCATCGAAAGCTCGTAAACCGAAAATTTACGAGTTTTACCAAATTCAACGAAATGTAACGCGATCACTGGTAAGTGTTTCTGTAAAAATATCAAATTTTAAAGTCAATTCGTCCAGATTCAGTATCAAATGTCAATTTACCTCTAAAAGATAAACATTATCTGTAACTTTCATAGCTTTCAAATAACAATTCAATCCTTCTGAAATGTTTCGTTCTACGATTATCTGATACGATCCTTTTTGGCAAAGTAAATCAGCTCTTTCGTCGTTGGTAAATTTTTCGAAATTTTCGTCCAAGAATTTGGTCACATTGAAGGTATCGTTGAATTTCAACGTATATCGAACGAAATCCAATAAGGCACCGTAGATGTTATCTTGTAATGCTTTTTCTAGATAGTTGACAGCTTCTCGAAACATACCAGAGAGTCCATAAGCAGTACCCAAGTGATGATTGATGGTTGCTTCGCGTGGACGTATTTTATGAGCGCTTTCTAAACACCTGATGGCTTCTAAGCGATTTTTATACGGTTTGGGTAATTTCAAGTATACGAAGCCGCATCGATAAAGCACGTGCCACGAATCACTGCCTAGTTCTTTCGCTGTCCTGTAATTTTACCATTAGAGCCAGCGTCGTATGACGTGATTCGAGTCTCAATAGACTTACTTCAACAATTGCAGCACAGCCATGTTCATTTTATAATAAACATCTTTCAGCTCCGGTGGTATTTTAGGATATTCGTAAAAAATATGTACAACTGTTTCAGCGTAACTGCGAGCCAACAATACCATATATAAAGGTGACTTTGAATACATTTGCACCGCTTTCTCAGCACATCTCAACTCTTCATCGCTAGGTATATCGTATCTACGAGCATATTTCCTATATCTTTGCAATCCTTTACCATGCAAATGCCACCATTCTGCTTGATCAGGATCTAGAGCCAATGCTTCTCGTGTCATTTCAACTGATAAAGCATTTGGACCGAATTCGTGCATGAGAGCTGCTCTTACGGCCAGCAAAGCTGCTTTGTTTCTGTTATCGATGCTATCCAAAGATGGTATTTTGTTTAAGACCTGCAACGAACTCGAAATGTTGGAATGCAAAGGATTTATTTCAATTTTACTATTGTTAGGTTAGGTACCGTATTCAGTTCGTCTTCCTTTTTCATGTAAGATAAAACAAAAGCTAAACAGCTCCAAACGATGTGTTCGAAAGCAGTCTTATACGATGCCATACGTTCATCAGATATCAAACAACCGTAAACGTATTCGTAGGTGATCAATATATTCCAACCTTCTTCGATAGATCGTTTTGCGGTGGCGAGATATATACAAAGAATATAGAAAACAAAGCTGAAAACGTAAAAATAGCGTGATAATGCAAATATGTAAATATTCGTGGCGTTGACAACACAATAACCTACTGTTGGAAATAATACGTAGATTCATTGTCATTCAAATTGGCCAATAATTTGAAAAACAAGCATCGTTTCGAATCCCATTGCTCTAAATTCCAGTTAAAAGGGCATTCCAGGCTAAGCAATCTGTTATCCATTTTTGCTGCAATTTTACCAATCGTATTTAATTTTATTCGAATACCTAATGAAATAGTTCGGGAAGAGAATTACCTACTTTTTGATTCAGATGACCAACTGGTAGCATTACTTTACTAAGAATTTTGAAAATAGAATTTTTTTCGGAGAGGAAGACAGAAAAGGAACTGATGAATTTGTTGCAAAACAAAGCCTTTTCGTAGCTTATCACATCAACCGGTAGAAGTAGCCAGTGATTAATGGAGATTTTAGATACGCTTTGTGACGTTCGCAGGCATTGAATAGGGAACATTTTCCAAAAAATTATCTACAAGGTAATGCACACGTCTATTTATAATATGCTAACGAAGTATAATTTGTACAAATTATAATTGCAAATAAATCAATGTTTTGTGTTTGCTCGCAGGATTATTGGAAACTGTTGCGTGCAATGTCGCTCAAGTATTCAGTATCTAGCCTACCAGTTGCCTATTGTGCAACTTGTTTGCGATTTTAAGGTTCATTTGATTTCGAACTATCGAAATAACGATATATTTTATTGCAGTAATATAAAAGGCAATTAAATTTTCGGTATGGATTATTGGCGAGCGTTTATTTGTATTTCGTATCTTTTCACCACGTTCAGTGTTAGATCTTTCGGCAGCTATGAGACTCCTGGTATGGATTGCAACTTTTATTTATAATATTGATTTTTTTAATCGTATGAGTATCACCGATTATATGATATTTTTTATATTATCTGTGATTTATTTCAAATTCAGTTCGATTTTGAATTTTTTTATCTCAAATTTCAACTGTTGCCTATTTAAAAGTTGTCCGAGGTAATATATCGTACCTAAAGCTCAAGTTTATGTTCTATAGGCTTTGTTTTTTCACGTCCAAGTTACAGAAAAGTATTTCGAATTCATTACCAAATCATTTTTATTTTTCAGCACCAGATATACAAACAAAACTATATGCTGTGAATGATACATGCTTAGATTGTATCTGCTTGGCGATTTCAAATTGCGATAAATCATGGTATTGCGAAGCAGATGTTTGTGGTATGTTTCGTATGACCGAGCCATATTGGATAGATGGATATAATCAGACACTCAAAGGAGATGATCCCACTACTCATCGAGGTATAATTTTCTCCTTCATCCCTACTGTCATCTGAAATAAAATAATTCACATTTTATTACGACTGCAGCTTATCAAAATTGCGCCAATGACGAAAAATGCGCCAGACAAACAGCTTTTAATTATTTGACGAGATACGCTAGAGTAAGTAATACTACGCGATTAAAAATACATACGCGATTACGTAATAATTGCATCTGTGTTTGCTTTGCGTTGAATTGTATGATCATGATGAGTGCAGATTTTTCATTCCGATGTTTTTTCGTTTTATATGCAGGATTGCGATGGAAATCATGTGATCGATTGTTACGATTATGCAGGTATGCATAAATGGGGGCCGTTTGGAGGATGTCAGAAAAATCCTATTGTCGGATCCGGATCGTATTATAGTGTTCTTAGTGAATGTTTATGCAAGAAAAATAAAAATGGAATAAGTGTACGATAGTAATTATATTGTAATTGGATTGTTGATATTTTTATTTTATTGTTTCAATTTCTGGCACTGTTGTAATCTGAAATTAAATACAAATGTTTTAGCAAATGCTCAATTAATTTTTTGTTGTTGTTTAGTCTAATTTTTATCTGAGTTCGAGCATTTTTCAAGTTTTCAGCAGTTTAGCTGCCTCGCTTTGGTCACTGGATTTTTTATTCCTTACATTGTCCAAGTCTTCCTTTTTCCATTCTATTTCAATTTTTAACCAGGATGAACCTTAAAGAGTACAAAACGTCTATTCAATTGAAAAAATAACATAGTAGAACAGAAAATGAGAAAACTAATTTATTACTTTACTTACGGTTTGGACTAGCTGATTTTCACTTCAGTATAAATTTTCATTTTTCACACGACTTTCAAACCTCAAAATTCAACTTTCATCATAAAAATTAATTTTTATCAAAAAACTTTCAACGTAAATTCAATCGTGGGCAAAATATCGTCAGTACTCGTATTTACCCAATTAAAAATTAAAATTAAAAAAAAAACACTTCCATTTCGTCGTTTCGTCTTGTTGTAAATTATCTCCGATCTCTAAACATTTTAACCAATCACGTTCGAGTTCACGCGAGACACGTCGTTGACACGAACACCATCCAAATTTCCAAAAATCAAAACGTGTTATTGGTTGGCACTTTTTTAACCACTGGTTATCCTTCCGACCCCCTCCTGTGAAAACTTTCAGCTGCTTGTCCGTTCGATTATCAAAATCGAAATTTCGACTTGAAAAAAATTACAAACTGCGTAATTAATAATTTTCCTAGAGTTTATTTAAAGTTACAAACCGGCCGAATGGTTCATTTTAAAGCGTAATTGAAGCCCCAAATTTCGTACGTTGACTTAATTCCGGCCAAATAATCAAATCGATATCTCCACCTCGCATGTGTGATTTTAACAATCTAATCGAAATTACATCGGTAAATCGCTACGTTTCAGATTTTGTGTTTATCTAGTGTGGATTGGATTTTGTCGGTCTATAATCTAGCAAGTATTAACCGTTAATTTGTGTTAAATAGAATTTATTCTCTTCGAAATAGTATTTAATAATCGTATTCAAAAGTATTAAAAATGGTTGCTAATCTGAAAGATAGAATAAAAAACGGAGAATTGAACTTGAGCTCATGTGGACTGAAAGAAATACCATTAAAAGAAATCGTAAGTTGTTACCTAATTTATCGATTATTTCCTTAGATACTTATTTCACCTTATGGAATCGTTTATATATCCTATGTTTACGTCTCGACTCTAACGATATCCATATCCTAAATCCTGTTCCAAATTCCATCTGTTTTGCTAACCCTTTTTTTTCACGAGTGCTCTAATTCTTTGCTCGTACTCTTTCTCTAATACATTGTTATTTTTTCGGATTACAGGCCGGATTGAAACATGCCATTTCGTTAAATCTATCAAATAACAAGATCGCTTCGATTCCGGTAAGTAATCTGTAATTTGCGAAACACCTTCGACCAACACCCTTAAATCCGGTTGCCAATCTAATCGCGTTTTATGTTGCTGTGTTTCAGAAAGGACTAGGTACATTAACACATCTACAAAGAATAGACCTAAGTAAAAATCAAATCAAAGGATTACCCGACGGCGTTGGCAATTTAACCAATTTAAAGTACCTTAATTTGAGTAAAAATCAATTAGCCACGTTACCGGCTACGTTCGGAAATTTGAGAAGCCTTAAGCACCTAGATGTAAGCAATAATCCGCTGGCGCAAAAGTTTTCCGAATTATTAGGCCCATGTCAAAATGATAATCAGTGCCAGCAAGCTGCGAAAAACCTCTTGAAAGCTTTCTCTTCCCAGTCAG
The DNA here is from genome assembly GCA_900064475.1 of Pseudococcus longispinus. Classification (NCBI taxonomy): domain Eukaryota; kingdom Metazoa; phylum Arthropoda; class Insecta; order Hemiptera; family Pseudococcidae; genus Pseudococcus; species Pseudococcus longispinus. The sequence continues at coordinate 15,240 of FIZU01020611.1, read as the reverse complement.
ATAATGACAAAAAGAAGAAACAAAAAGAAATTGGTAATTAATTCGCTTCTCGATGTTTTTAATTCGTTTTGGAATGGCGTTAATCGACGTTGGGTTTATTTTTTTCGCAGAGCCGGAATCAAAGAAGAAGAAGAATGACAAAAAAGCCCAAAATGGCGGTATTACCACGCAAACTAAGCAAAAAGATCGTAAACAGAAGAAAGCCAGTAAAGGATTCTTTGAAAAACGTTAGTATCTCGAGTTTTACTCGTCGTTTAAATTTTTCGTACATTTTCCATCGTATTTCCGCCTCGAGCGTCGACTTTCCACCCAAATTCTGTGTAAAATTTCCCTATCATTTGTTACCTGAGTAATTCATCGTGTAATACCTTCAACAGTCTCGAAGGTTATCGCTTCATTTGATCCAGATCATCGCTTTAACATCTCTTATCATTTTTATCGACTTTATCGCTAATCTGTTTTTTTGTTTATTTTACAGTCTCGGACGCGATTTCGTTCCTTATCAAAGTCAATCTGTCCATTATTTTTCTGTCATTCCTCGGCTTATACATTCTGTCATTCGTCAACGAGCCATATTACAGATCACTCAAAACTCAGGCGTCTCCAGTATTCCACTCCGTGCTGACTCGAGTCTTCAGCGAAGACACGACCGTCAAAATCGAGGCCGCTTTGAAGCAAACGGAGACCACCGTGAACACGACGGTGATAACCAGCGCCAAATTCGTGTCAACTCAATCGCAAAGATTTTACACCTATGTGACCACCGATCCGACCATCCAGCGTTACATCAACAGCGCCAAGGCATCGTTTAACGACCTATATAACAAGATAAAAAGCGCCGGAGGCGGCGAGCAGAAATCCTGAGGCCGGATCGAGTCATTCGTCGAGTTGGTTGAACGATGTTGAATGGGGCGATTCGTATTCGTTTTTACCCCTCTCTCTATATTCTTTTTCGCCTCGTTGAAATTCTCATTCGGTAATTCACTATCCTGATACGTATATTGTCTAATTTTTTTGTGATAATGATTGTTATTATGTATGTAGAAAATTTCAATGAGCAGAACTTTTTAGCCCCCTGTATTTTTAATTTGCCCAAGTTTTAAATCTTCTTCTGTTACGAAGTAAAAAAAAAAAAAGTTTATTTTTCACTGTGTTGAAAACTACTACCTATTGTATGTTTCTTTTTTCTTCTTTTTTCACGTATCAATCTAAAATTTAAAAAAAAGGTATTTTTAATTTCTCGTTAAGCTTTTCAAATACGCGGTAAGTTTAATTGTAACGCTTAATTTATAACTATTATTAATTTTTAAAAAAAAAGAAAGAATTGTATCTAAAATGTGAATTTTGTGATTTAATAAAATCATGTTATCTTGTTACGATGTTTTTTTTTTGTTTGTTTTTGAAAGCGCATTCCGAAATGTTTAAGGTACGAGTTTTTTATTTTAGCTTAAAAGTATTTCATTCTTTATTCTTCTGTTTTCCCAACGTCTATAATTTTGGCCAATTTGTAGTATTTTATACCTATACATTACGTATTTCGTTAGTATCTAATAATTTATTATTCTATGCGGTAGAATTTTGTATAGAATTACGATCGATTCGATTCGTCGACCTAATGTAATGGTTTTCGATGACGTTTTCATATGATGTCTTAAATCATATTCATTTATTCAGTTGAATATTGTAGTTATATTATTTTTTTGTATAATTTAATTATTTTTTTAATATAACTGTTGCCCGAAATGTGTTTTATGTTTGTGATAATTTTTTGGCACCGAAAGTAATGAAAATTGCTCCCCATAAAGAAAACTTGGAAATCAATATTTGAATAGTTGATTTAAAAAATTAAGAATAATTGAGTGAAATATTTCAAGAATTATTTTAAAATCGTCATAAATTTTTTTTAAATATCATAAAAATTATTTTCAATACATAAAACATGGAATTTTTATAAAAATTGGTTGTTGAAATAATTAAAATTGAGTAAAATATCAAAAATTGTTTGGAAAATGGCAAGAAAAATTGCTGAAAATTCGAACTACATTATTAAATTAAAGTAGAAAACAACGAAATATGCCAAAAATGTTGAAAATTTTCATCAATATTATTAAATTTTCCCAAAATTAGTTAGAAAGTACAAAAAGATTCAGAAAATTTGCAAAAAATCGTCATGAAAATAGTCAAACGTTGAAAAAATTTCGTAATTTTTACCAACCATTATATTTAATTGATTTTCACGACAATTAAAAAAAAATTTAATTATTTTGAACAATTTCGATGATATTTCAACAACTTTAGTACAGATTTCAATTTTTTTTACAATTTTATCAATTTCAACGCAATTTTGAGCCATTTTTACTACGTTAGTAATAATTTCTAACCAATTTTATGGCAAAATTTGAAAAAAAATCAGCTTTTAAATTCATTTGTTGAAAGAAAGGGAAAGTTTTGCAAAATTAGGGTGTTGTCTTGGGTTTAAGGATGAAGGGGAGGGGGGACTTCAGAGAATCCGGGGTTCATTTTTGGCATGGAGGTGGAGTGGAATGTTGAAAAATCATGAAGATCTTGTGAAATATCACAAAAATATTGCTTCAAAATCGTTATAAAAGTAGGTAATGTAATGCATAATTTTTTAAAAACATTATAAATTTTTTTTTTAATATTTAAAAAAGTATTATTTTTAAGAAAATTAAATAACTATGACGTAAAAGTTAACGAAACATATTTAAAATTTAATAAAACAACCAGAAGTAGCTCAAAATACAACTAAGTTGTTAAATTAATATAAAAATTGACAAAATATTACAAAAATAGTTTAAAATATTGAAAAAGATGTTGAATTTTCATAAGATTTGTTAAAAATGATGAAAAAAATTTAGGAAAATTCTTGAAATTTGAATTTATTAAAAATGTTGCATTTTATATCAATTACTTTTCATTTAATCGATTTTTGCAACAATTTAGAAAAATTATCAACAACTTTAATCATATTTTCAACTTTATTTTGCAATTTTACGAATTTTAACTCAATTTTGAGCCATTTTGAGCCAATTTTACAACATTACGAATAATTTAAAATCCTATTTTTTATCAATTATTTTTATTTAATCGATTTTTGCAATAATTTGGGAAAATTTTCATCAATTTTCGTTTCATTTTCAACAAGTTTTCATGATGTTTCAATAGCTTTAATCATATTTTCAACTTTATTTTGCAATATTACGAACTTTAACTCAATTTTGAGTTAATTTTACAACATTATGAATAATTTAAAATCTATTTTTTCCAATAATTTTTATTTAATCGATTTTTGCAATAATTTGGGAAAATTTTCAACAAGTTTTTATGATGTTTTAACAACTTTAATCATATTTTCAACTTTATTTTACAATTTTACGAATTTCAACTCAATTTTCAGTCATTTTTGCAACATTATGAATAATTTAAAATCCTATTTTTTATCAATTATTTTTATTTAATCGATTTTTGCAATAATTTGGGAAAATTTTCAACAATTTTCGTTTCATTTTCAACAAGTTTTCACGATGTTTCAACAACTTTAATCATATTTTCATCTTTATTTTACAATTTTACAAATTTTAACTCAATTTTGAGCCATTTTGAGTCAATTTTACTACACTATGAATAATTTAAAATCTATTTTTTTTTCAATAATTTTTATTTAATCGATTTTTGCAATAATTTTGGAAAATTTTCAACAATTTTCGCTTCATTTTCAACAAGTTTTGACGATGTTTCAACAACTTTGATCATATTTTCAACTTTATTTTGCAATTTTACGAATTTTAACTCAATTTTGAGTCAATTTTACAACATTTTGAATAATTTAAAATCATACTTAATTATGTTTATTTAATTGATTTTCACAACAATTTGGGAAAATTTTCAACAATTTTCGTTTCATTTTCAACAAATTTTGGCAATTTTTCAATTTTCAACAACTTTTATCATATTTTCAACTTTATTTTACAATTTTAATAACTTCAACTTAATTTTGAATTTTGAGCCATTTTACAACATTTTGAGCCAATTTCACGTAACATGAATTTTTTCTACCCCATTTTATGTAATACGGCAATTTTGAAAAATGCAAATTTGTAATTCACGTGTCAAAATAAATAAAACTTTTGCCAAATTGGAGGGCTGTAGTGGGGATGGAGAGGGGGGCGTTTCCAAAAATTGATAATGTACCGTCATGTATATCGATTTCAAGGTTTCAAGGGATGCTGAATTCGAATCTGGGGGTTAATTTTGGTTTGGAGCTGAATTTTAAACACTGAGTATTATGCAGTCCAGTAAATTGGCAAATTTACAAAAAAAAAATGAAAAAATTGTTAACAAAAAATTTTTGGATGCAGAAAAACGTTGTATGAAGTCTCAAAATCATTACACAAAGGCCTCTACCCAGCTGCAATGCCAACTCCCCTGATGGGTGGAGAGGGGGGAGGGTCTACTTGTGTTTTGTTTTCTGAAAATTACGTGAGACTTTTGTAATATAACGTAAAATATGTGGTATAAAAAAATAATCTACATGAAATTTTCCATAAAACGATACCATACATTACCCCCCCCCCCTCCCTCCACCCTTCAATATAAACTGTTTTTCACAAATAACTCGAAAATTTCCACCATTAGGTAAAATTAGTATAGGACAAAAAATGATTCTCGTAAAATTTCCCATAAAATGATACCACTTTAATTTAGGACCTTCCCCCCTCCCCCTCCAGACCTCCCAAAAATGAAAGTGTACAGAAAAAAGTGTCAGACAAAAGTTGTTCATTTTTCAATTCTAGACAATAAATTTTATTACAATTTTTTCATTTCAAGCATTGCTTCCTTGGAAAATATCAACTAAAGCTGCAGTACTCGTGGCAAAAATTTGAAATATTTCAAGTTTGTTTCAAATTTTG
>FIZU01020599.1:0-10409 GCA_900064475.1 Pseudococcus longispinus | reverse complement strand
GAAAATTGCACACGACCTTTTTAATAGCATTTAAAAAGATGCATAAAAAAGGTCATATACAGTTTTCAATTTCGTGAACCGGTTTTCAAGATTAAATTTCGTTTTAAAAACTCCTCTGAAGGTAAATTTTTCTGATTGTTGAAGACTTCTTATGAAATTTTCAGCGAGAAAATCAGCTTTTCCGACGCATTTCCTACGTTAGTTTTTTTTTTATTCTCTATAACGCCAGCCAATCAATACGAAATTATTCACGCTTCCTGTACACTGCGCCCACACATCGATGGGTAATTCCCTTAGGTAAGGTGTACACTATGCGTTATACTACACTCATTGAAAGTGATCCACACTTCGAATACTATATAATTAAATCGTAGTAACAGGAAAAAAAGTGAAATATCGTCTTAAATAGAAGAAAAAAACCGGTTCTGAATCGTTGCACCGCGCTGAAAAGAAGATTTGCTAATTTAAATCATAGCGCCGGAGAAGACCGGATCGACTCGTCTGTTTCGGAAATTGAAACTGGTCAATGGTAAAGTCCTGAAATCGGTTCGATGTTGATGAACGAGTATTCATCCGATATCGCAATGTAAACATCACAACCAGTACAATATCTTTCGAGAGAGCCCCAACTAGTTCGATTATTCTCGCTGCTTTGCATATCGAAAGAAATATGAACGAAAATCGATCGTCAATTTCCATCATCGAGGATTCAATCCAATCTCATGCAATAAAAAACTGCTACGTACAGAAAAAAAAAACGACTTCATCAACGTAATTCTTCTATAGATAGGTAACATTTCGATTACACAATAATATGGTAATAGTATAGCAGAGGCGATTTTGGTGAAAACGTTGTACGAGTATTACGCGGAGATGAATATACTTACTTTCTATTATCTCATTTTCACGCCAATTTGAGGTTATTTTTCATTTGCGACGGTATGATACATATAGAATTTGCTGAATTGATGCAAATTCTCATCGTACGTAATTGGTGTTTATTGTCGAAGCATTACGTAAGTGAGATTGGCCCCGAGATCGTATTAACTATAAAGGTGTCGATGTCGCCTGCTGGAAGAGTTGACAGAGATAAATAGCCGCGAAGTTATCGACGCGACGAACGATATAAGAGATCGCGTGCTAAATTGATCAACGTTTGGTAAACCAATTAGTTACGTTAATAGTACTTTGACCTGTACGTATTCGTAGTCTGCTGTGTATTATATCGTGCTGAGTTATTGTTTGATTTTTGTATTATCTACGTGTATCTGTAAGTTATATACACGTATATTACTACAAACGTGTAAAAATTAATACTCTCGAGGAAAAAATTGACATTTCAATTCGGTATTCGAGTATTTATAAAAAATAACGTGTTAAGAACTGGTTACTGCGACGACCATTGTAAGTAGAATTATTCGGAGCAGCCTGCCAAAGGTTGAAAAATCCCCAAATCGTTCGAAACTGGCTCGAAAAAAATTGTTTACCCTTTTTTTTAGCCATTTTGTCGCTTTTATTTAGTTTTTATCGAATATTTGGAGTAAAATTTGAAATAGGCTCATTTTTTTTTTCATTATTCGAGAAAAAAAATACATTATTGATATACGATATCGAAAAAAAAATCAGGAAAAAAATTTTAATACAACGAAGTTTTTGAAAAAAATGGAAAAATCACAATAAGTACATACTTGGTGGACATGGTCAAATTTTTTCCAAAAAATGATAACTTTTTAGACAAAAACAGACATTTTTACCATCTTTTCCACTTTTTTTTTTTGAAAAATTCAAAAAAATCGTCGAAAAAATTCTTGAAATTTTTTCAACGAGTCAAAAATTCTCATTTTCAAGGATAAATCGTTAAGGTTGGCAGCTCTGAAATTATCCCGAATCATCTCTTTGCGATAGTTTTGGAAACCAAGGGATGTACACGAGGAAAGGTGATGTAGCCGCGCCTTTTTTTTACCAAAGGGGATGAAGACTATGGTAGAGTTGTGTGATTGGTTGGATTTTCGTTGTGCGAGTTGCCTCCACCGTGTATCAATAGACGATAATGTAAAGATCGTTTTTTTAAATAGGGTGGTTTTGTCAGTTGGCGAACCAGTTGGAGTGAAATCATCCCTTTGGAATTAGTTCACTTTGAGCAGTATTTTGAACACGTAGTTGTCTTATCCGTAGTTGAAATTTCTTCGAATTTGTATATTTTTTGGCTGTAGCTGAGATGGATAGTCAAATTGTATATTCGTCTACGTTCCTGTATGAATATTTCATGCGTCGTTCAGCGAGGGTATGTAATTGTATTTTTTATCGTTGGTGTTTAATTTTTTGAAAATTCGAGGTTTTTATCTTTTTATTAATTTTTTTCTGTAACATGTTATTTGAAATATTCGATTGATTTTTCGAATTCGTCAAATTTCATCAGCTTAATTTTTTACGAATTTATTTTGACATATTTTTAATTTTTATCATAAAAAATCATTTCCGTTGAAAAAATTCTTGACAGGGAAATTTGTATTTTCAAGAAAAAAAGAAAAAGAAAAAACTGGATTGAAAAAAAATTGAAACCACTATAATTAAATTTTGAGAAAAATGCCTATTCTTGAATTTTTTGAAAATTTTGAAAAGTTGAATGGTTTTAGATTACACGAAAAAAAATCATTTGAAAAAAGGTGGTTTGGATTTCGTAATTCTAATTTATTTTCATCATTTAGTGTTTAATTTTTTGAAAATTCGAGATTTTTATTTTTTATATATTTTTCCCTCCGACATCCTTTCAGAAATATTCAATTTTTTTTGAATTCATCAAATTCCATGAGCTTGAATTTTTCTGAACTTATTTTGGTATATTTTTAAATCATAAAAAAAATGAAAAATCGTATTTTTGTTAAGAAAATTCTTGACGGGGAAATTACAATTTTTTAAAATATATATTTAAAAAAAGGAAAAGAAAAATTGATTTAGAAAAATATTAAAACCACTTTAACAAAATTTTGAAAAAATATGTCTACTTCTTGAATTTTTTGAATATATTGAAAAGTTGAACGGTTTTAGATTACACAAAAAAAATCATATGAAAGAGGGGGACTTGGATTTACCAGATCTTCAAAGGTACCAAAATTACAGATTTTTTAATAAAAACTTGAAAAAAATATTAGATTATTCGTAAAACTGCATTAAAATGCACTAAAACGAAATGAACTGTAAAAACAAATTTGATTTCGTTTCACATTCAAAATTACGTAATTGAAATCCCAAAAAAATGGGAATCTTTTTGTACAAAATCTCATTCTAAAATCTTGAAAATATCGAAAAAAAATTCAAGCGATTTTTTTTTCATTTTTGAAAGACAGAATTTTCATCTCAAATATTCCAATGTTGGTAAGATAACTGTTGATAATATTTTTTTGAAAAAATGTGGAGGGAGAAAGGGTGAATAATTGTTTACGAAAAATTCGATGTATTAAAATTCATCCAACTGTACGTGCTTCATTACACTTTGCCTGTAAAAATCTCGAAAAGTAACCTCCCTAGAAAAAAAACCAATAGATGATAATAGAAAGCAAATTTCAAGCGCTACAATTTTCACCCCTTGCATTTTTTTCGTGTCACCCTTAGTTTTACCAGAAAATTCAAGTTTATGAGAAATTTACGTAATCGAGAATTTAAAAATTAATCAACTTTGATTGCAAAAATCTCGAAAACCATGCCCCCCCCCCCCCCTCCCCCTCGGAAAAAATAGCTCAAGCTCGTGGGAGGTAGACAATTTTTAGTTCTGTAATTTTCATCCCTTCCGTGTTTTTCGTAGCACCCTTATTTTTACCGGAAAATCCATGTTTATGATAAATTTACGAAATCGATAATTTCACAAATCAACTTTTTTTCATTTTCTTGTAAATTACCCTTAAACATGTATTTTCTCGCTAAACTAAGGGTGCTACGAAAAAAATGCAAGGGATGAAAATTGTAGAGGTTGAAATTCTCTTTCTTCTGAGAGCTATTGGCTTTTTCTAGAGTGCTTAATTTCCCGATTTATGCAATCAAATTTGTTTCATTTTTGAAATTATCGAATTCGTAAATTTTCTATAAACATGGATTTTCTGGCTAAACTAAGGGTGCTACGAAAAAAATGCAAGGGATGAAAATTGTATAGATTAAAATTCTCGTTCTCCTATGAACCATAGAGTTTTTCTAGGGGGCTTCGTTTTCGAGATTCTTGCAGTTGATGTTTTTTCTCATTTTTAAAACTATAACTTTTTAAATGGGCCACCCTGTATTTTTTCGTGAATATTCAGTTGATCGATGCAATAAACTTTAAAACTTTGAATGTAATTTCATTTTTAGACAAAAATACAAAGAAAAAAGTAATTTTTACGTTTCTCTGAGAAAAATAATGAATCTAAAAAAACATCTTGAAAATTGAAATAATCGTCGAATGAAACTTTCGTTGAAATATTTTTCATTATTTTAAATTTTGAACCCCTGAAATCTCGTAACAAAATTTCTGAAAAAAAGTACACCTGTGTGACCACGATCTAAGGCTAAAATAATCACAACCACGCGAATCGTTCCAACACAAACACGCGGCGCTCATTGCGAATGACTCGATAGATACCTTCTGTACACCTCGGGGTCTTTTCGTCGCTTATCATCTACTGACGTTATTTATCGTATTTGAGATATAGGATATTTGGCAATCGTTTTAATCGTTTCATCTACGCGTTTATCGTTTATCTGCTTATTAAAATCATATTCCATAAACCTCACCGCAGAGATAGACTCGTACTCGCACGTATGTATCGGAAAACTTCTCAAAGTCATTTCATATTTGCGTATCACGTTCCTCCAATACCTCTATCATATGATTTATTCGCCAAATGAACCGAATACTATTTTAGCGATAATAATTTTTCATGAATCCTTCTTTACGTACGTACTTTATCAACGCAGGGTCATATAATCTGCATTAAATTGTTGCTGTGCCGATTGATATTGAAATGTGTTGATAACGTATGGCAACGTTGCACCATCTCAGAATACTGACCAAGTAGCCTTCGTTTATTTATCGTCGTTTTACGTGTTTCTTTTTCGTTAACGTTTCCGTTGATTTTTTTTCGAATGGTGGTAATTTTTTGCTTTTGATGAGACGATCTTCAAGTTATGATTTGGTTATCGGAATAAACTCGAGTCAGATAAATTAACTAAAACTGAAATTGGTGAAAAAAATTCGAAAAAGAATCCAATATTATGTCATCTGTACCAAATCAAGCTGATTAAATACATCTTAGCTCGAAATTCGATAACTTCATACGTATTACGTATTTTACTCAGTTGGATATATTTTTTAATCATATCTATAGCGTTATTCTTCTGGCAAGCATTACTCATGAAACCAGACGCTAACAGTTAACACCTGTCATGTCATTTTACCATCTTTCACGTCTCAACTCCCTAGACACCTCATCATGAACTGACGTTTCAAACAATAGGGATGTAACAAGTGTAAAAAGGTTTCACAGCGTCAATTTCTTACACCCAATCGCGGAAAAAACCGCATCTGTTGGAGAATAATCTCAAACTCGCAAGATAAACCACTCGCATTCGCTGTAGATTTTCCTCTTTCAAAAAAAAAACCAACTCTTTTGTTCGTTGTAATTTTCAGATTATCCACGTTTCAAATTTTTTAATACAAATTTTTAGTCAAATTAGAAAAAAATCTCTAAATGGGGTTTTGACGTGAAAAATCACTCATGTCATGCATCCTGCGTATCTACCTGAATTTGGACAATTTCGTTCATCAAATTCTCCGCCAAATAACACCCGCGCGATAAACCGCAACGTTGCGATTTCTCTTTCTGCTTGGCTGCTTAATTTCGAAGATTCCGAATTAAATATCTACAAAAAGGAACATCGCTTACGAATTAATCGAACCGCAGTTTAATTTAATTACCAATATGCTGCTGTCATCTTATGCTCTTTTAATTATCTGGTACGAGTCGATGACGGTATTCGTGTGAGGGGGTATTATGTGGAATGTCTTTGTTGGAATTCGAAAAATTTGAGAAAGATGCTTGAAAATTGGGGTGTTTGCGAATTTTAAATGGTCGGGGCGAAAATTTAGTTGTGATTGATTAAAAGTCGTAGAAAATTTTATGAAAATTGATAGAAATAATTTCAAGTGTCATAAAATGTAGTAAAATTCCGAAAAATGGTATTGAAAGTTATCAGAAATAATTTTGAGATATCATAAAAATTGTTTCAAGTTTGAAAAAAAAATTGGAATCTGCAAGATTGAAAATTGCAATCGATTGGACACGGACTGTTCTTTTAATTGATAACAAATTTTGAAGAGAATGGATCAAAAAATATGATCGATTAGAAATTGTAATCGATCAAAAATCATAATCGACTCAAAATCGTACTTATTCGATTAAAAGTGTTGAGTGTGGATAGAATTTGATTAAAATCATGTCAATTTTTCCTTTTTGAATGAGCTCGGTTTGTTGATGGTCAATATATGTCGAATAAATTCACGTATTCGCCAAATCACTCCTAATCCTCAATTCTCTCCATTCTCCTTTGATAAGAAATGTAATCAACATTTTTTTAGGCTCTTTAAATGAGAAGTGAAGAAACCGTGACTCGGTTTAAATTTTTAAAAAGTTGAAAAAATGATTAAAAATCAAAAAAGTTCTCGAAAATTTCTCATGTGTTTTGCCTTTTGATAGAAAATTGATCTAAAAAATTCTATTTAGCTGCCTTCTCTGAGACATAAGAGAATTTTCATTATATAAAGAATTGTGGATTTTTTTTCTTCCTCCTCCTCTTTTCCTCTCATTTCTCTATCTGGGGAAGTTGAAATTTAAAAAAATTACTTTCTATTAAAAGGATTACAACAAAAATTTATTGTCAATTTTCCACGATTTTTTCAATCTTTCATTTCTACCAACCTGATATTATTTATTTCATATCGTCTGAGAAAGCTTAATTTTGCTCACGTCATTTCCATTGAAAGAAATTACACTGAAGGGCCAACTTGGGATTACAAATTTTATAGTTTTGATAATATTTCAATTTTTAACGATTTTTCAATTTTTTTTGCTTGAATCTAAAGGTCTTTAAGCTCCACTTGAACTTCACTGAAAGAACTGTAATTGATAGGAATTGTTTTCTCACAAAAACAAACCCCTTTGTAGGGTGGGAGGAGAAAAAATTCATCTTTCCGCAGTTTTCAACAAAAAGGTCTCCGATTTTTCTTTCTAAATCCTTCAAATGTTGCTTCGTGTAAACATTTTTTCTACAGTTTTGATCAATCCCCTTGATTAACGACTTGTGACTTTTTTATTGGATTATTTTCAAGAATTCTTGATTTCAGTAAAAATGAAGGCATTTTTTTTCAATTTTGGTTCGGTATGTTGCATTCCATATGAAAAGGGTCCATTTTTTCGCGAAATAGGTACTTTTTTAGAAAAAGACAAAATTGTAAATGTAGGTCAAATTTTCCAACTATTCTACAGGGTGACTCGTTTATAAAGTCGAGACAGTTTTAAAAACGAAAAAAAAATTCAACTGCCAAAATCTCGAAAACTAAGCCTTCTAGAAAAAAAATTCATAACTCAAGGCAGAAAAAGAATTTCAAGCTCTATAATTTTCACCCCTTGCATTTTTTTCGTGGCTCCCTTCGTTTGGCCAGAAAATCCATATTTATGAAAAATTTACAAAATGATGATTTTGAAAATTCAGAAAAAAAATCACGCTTTGTAAATTTCCTATAAATATGGATTTTCTGGCCAAACTAAGGGTGCTACGAAAAAAATTCAAGGGATGAAAATTGTAGAGCTTGAAATTCTCGTTCTGATTAGAGGTATTCATTTTTTTTGTAGGAGGCTTAGTTCTCGAGATTTTTGCAGTTCAAACTTTTTTTTTTCATTTTCAGCAAGATCATCGATCTTATGAAAATGGGTGACCCTTTTCTAGCGAAACGAAAATGCTGAGAATGAAAATTGTAGAGCTTGAAATTCTTTTTCTGCAGGCCGGGGGGGGCGGGGTTTAGAGGGTTAATTTTCAAAATTCTTGCAGACGTTTTTTTTTTTTTTACGAAACTGGTTTTTGAACATTATGTCCCATATTTCATTTTTTTCGCCACTAAAGTATTTCAAAAAGCTTTAAAAGCGAAGAGCTACCACTTGAAGAAAATATCTATTTCTTATAATGTATGTATAGATTCGATTTCGTCGATTTTTCAGAACCGAAGTCTGGAAATTGTGAAAATCTGTACAGAAAAATCATTACTATGGGTTTTTTTGCCATGAAAATAACCAAATTACCTAAGAACAATGAAAAAAATGGTCTGTTTTCCTTTTTCTATTAAAATTTGATTTTTTCGTGACAAAAAAAACACGAAATAACGCTATGCAGAAAAATTGTTACTTTTCTATATTTTTTGCCACGAAAAAAATCAAATTACCTCAAATCGATAGAAAAATTGGATAAACGATTTTTCCACATTTTTCTACTAAAATTTGATTTTTTTCATGCCATTAAAATGAAATTAAAATCAGAACACGCGAATTTACAACCTCGTCGTCACTCGAATATGATTTCCGTTGAAAAAAAACGTGATATGCGGTATCGATTCGGTTATTCCTAGGAAATATGTTAAGACATTATTTCAGTCGAAAACGAAAGTTGATTTATGTATTTTCTGTAACACGACACGCGATACGTCGAATTCGACTTGAAGTTTTTTGTTCCGTTGTTAGTTGCGAAAAATTAGAACAAACGAAACTTCTTCCTGCCACCTCTCACCCGTCCATTCCTTTTGTTCGCACTTTTTAAACCATGTGATTTTATCACCTCCTTATCGTAAACCCTGAATTAGTCATTTTCCTGCCTGTAGTCTAAAATTTATCATGTCGAGCAGTGGGATATTTGTGTATTTGTTTGTTTTTGAACTGAAAAATACACGTTTAGATATAGGTTAGGTTAGGTATAGTACGATGAAGTGAATTTTACGCGAAAAATTGTACTCGTACGCAGGTCTGCGTAGGATTAGGATGGTACATTCGTTCGAATTCATACGATTATATAAATTAGTCGACAGACACGTATTATTGGTAGATGGTAGCAGATAATTAGTGACCACTTATTGTGAAATTACTAGTTACAAACGATCGAGGTTCATCCCGTATTTTGAAATTTCTTTCTTAATTCTAAAGAACGAGCGGTATTACGCGGCGGTGTGTTTGTCCTTCGACACGTATACTACGAGTATAATGCCTCTTCATACGTGTATAGTGTGTACATTGATATATGGTATACATAGATGATAAAAATTTCTATCATATTAGAAATGTCAGCGCGAATTAAAATTTAATTAAATATAACCCACGTATAGACGTAATACTCGTTGATTACGTTCGGTGTAATTACACGCACACAACGAGAGGTTTTTTTCTCACGTACCTCAATTTTTTTTTTACTTTTACAAGAAGATACAATACAATTTACTAAATAGAGATGTTTTTTTTTGTGCATTACAGGACGATAAAAATACGCCATGGCGAGGAGACTCGAGCTCAATTACACCTCCGGCATCAGATGCAGGAAGTATTTTGGGCAGTAATTGTAGTATCGCGGGTGATGACGTAGCTATATCGCAAACTCAGTTTGTCAAAGTTGCCTTCACCACGACCATCTTCAATAATAATAGTCATCACAATGGGCACAAAAAACTAAACCGATCCCAATCCGAACCGAGAGCAAGATATAATAAACACAACTCAGGAAATTCTGCTAGCTTAAGGTAAGATGTTGTTTACTTTGGTGTAGGTGTTGGTCAATGCATTGCATTGTGATTTTATATTATTTGTAGTGTAGTGTGTGTTCTATGTACGTAGACCGGATAAGTAGTTATGTTATTATCACGTTTCGTGGTTTTATTTGCGTATCTCGAAGAAGTTAACGAAAAATTTTTTATCGTGAGATTATTATTCCGGGTAAAAAAATGGAATGACGACATTGGTGGCTGGTGTGGTTGAAGTTTGTCGATATACCGGTTTTTCCTGCTGGTTTTGGGTGCATCTATGCATTGTAATGATTAGATGTGCGGAATTTTTAAATGATTTTTTTTGACGATGTCGAATAATGTGACTTATTTTAGCTGATTTTTGAGAATCGAAAAATCAGCTATTAAAATTGACCTGTCAGTAGGTATACTTGAAGTTTTGTCCAGACGATAAGTCTCGTAATAATTGACCAAATGAAATTAAATTTTTATGAAAGATCAAGTACTACTGAGAATAGAACCCTATTGAATTTGAGAAAAATTTATGAACCGGTTCTCGAATTATTCGTGATAAAAATTTTCAAATACCTCTAGCGCCTTGAATATTGCAGTAACGTGAAAATCGCAC
>FIZU01020598.1:0-14912 GCA_900064475.1 Pseudococcus longispinus | reverse complement strand
TTTTTTTGTCCACTTTCTTTTCAAAAAAAAAAAAAAAAAAAAAAATAGAATCAAAACCAATTTTCAATCTTGGGAATGGGTATAGTACTTTGAAAATTGAACAAATTTTCATATTATGATTTTTTGACTAACTTCAAAATTGAAGGGGCTGCAAAATTAATTTGAAATAAAAAAATTCTAAAATCAATCGTGAAAATGAATAGTACCTATTGATACTTTGAAATGTGAACAATTTTTGTTATGTTCATTTTTTTCCTAAAATCAAAATTGAAGGAGCTAAATAACATTAAAAGTGGAAAATTTTGAAAAAAATTTCTGAATTTTTCAACTTAAATCAAATTTTACAGCCCCTTCAATTTTCAACTGGCAAAAAGTGAACATAACAAAAATTAAGTATTCATTTTTACAATTGAATTTTTTTCATTTTAAATCATTTTTATAGCTCCTTCAATTTCGAAGTTGAGCAAAAAATATGATCGAAAATTTGCTCAATTCTTAAAGTACTACCCATTCTTACGATTCAGCTTATGCGGAATACTTTACCTCCCCCCTTGGGGCTGGACCCTCCCATAGTGATTTTAAGCTAAGAAATGCTATCTCAGCGAGTTTCAGATAGATTTTCATGAAACTTGGTATGTAGGTACAGGTACTTAAGGGGAAAGTTGTGAAATTTTTTCAGATTTTTATAACTCCTAAAATGACCTTGAAATCAATTTTGAAAACTTCAAATCATCACAGGGGGAACAATTTTGATGCAGGCACGAAAAAAAAAAATCAGACCATTTCGCACGACTCAGAATTTTTTTTGATTTTTGCTGGGGGGGGGGGATTAATTTTCAAAAAAAAACGTCTTTTTAGCCCATTATCTTTCCGTAACTAGATAATTTCGGGTCAAAACATTTTTTTTGCGATATATCATCAATGACACCGAAATACACCATCAACCTGCATTTCGATCAAATTCATTGATGTTCCTCCTCTTTAACAATTTTCTTCTAAAATACCCGAATGACGCTATTTTGGAAGCTTTCATCCTCCTCCGAGATGAGCTAGGGGCCTAAAAATCATGTCTGGACTTGTCTGAAGTCGATATCCTTCAAATATTGCAATTTCAGTGAAAACAAAACAAATTAAAGTTTCTCGATTTTGCCAAAATTGCAATATATTATGGATATCGACTTGAAACAAATTCAAACACGATTTTCAGCCCCCTAGCTCATAATATGGGAGATTACTCATGTCTCAAAGTATGCAAACAACACAATGTAAATATATTTTTTAAATTCATGTTTGGTTCCTAAAATATTCAATCTACCGAACTTCTATATTGGTTCGGTCCAAGGTGGGGGGTTCCATATCGCCGATACCCTCGACATCGACAATATTGAGAATCGGTGCACGGAAACGCTTCCACACTGGCACGTTACGTGCGAGCTTGCGTAGGTGGCAGGGGTACGAAGGGGGGTTACGACAGTTCATCGAGTACGCGTCGTCGTCCGCAACTTTGCTGACGCGTAAATAACTTGGATAAAGTTTGTAATTTCTGGTTGTCAGTGAAATAATTAATGCCTGTTTTCTATCAACAGTCATAAACATTTGGTTGCAGAGAAAACACGTGGATGAGGCGAAGAGTGGCAAAGCTTGTTGATAGATTTGAAAATTTATTACCAAGTTTGCCTTTTAGTATCGCGTACACCAGTCGTGCTAAAAATATTGAGGAAATTTCCACGTCGGTGTGGTACGTTGCGTTGGTTGGTGCACGATAGTGAGAGAAAAAAATCGCTTAAAAAGTACGCCAAAGGAAGGGACTAGCAGTGTTGGCAAAGATGGGAGGAAAGAGAGAAGTGCAAAACGCCGGTACCAAATTAAGAAACCAAATGGACTTCGGTATAATGCGCATTCCATTAACGGAAATGTAACCAAAAGAAATAGAGGGGTCGGTGGAAAAGATGAAAGTAGAATCGTTCCTTTAATGCTTCGAATGTTTCCCTTCATGCAATTAAAAGCAGTTTAAAATGTTTTTAAGGCCAGCAGTTCTTTAGCATTGGTAAAGCTACTTCCTAATTAATAGCGAAAGTATTTGCTGTGAAAGTTTCCACTTTTGTAGCCTCACTTGCAAGATGGAGGAAAAAAAATTTTCGACGGGTAAAATGCGTATAACAATGATTACCCAGACACGCGGTTAGTCGACGAGAAATTAAAGAGACCGCGCTGCGGCCCTACCCCAGGAAAGGTGAGGAAATAGGGGGAGAGGAAAATGGCGGAGGAAAAAAAGCATCCGAAGAAGATGCCGTTATTTAAAATAAATCAGCTTTTTACGTTTATAAGTAAACTTTTTTAACAGCTTTTATGCTACGTGAAACGCGTAATGCAAAGGAAATTCTTATGGGGTAAAGCTTTCCCGCCTGCGACACCCTGTTCGGATTCGAATTTTAAATGAGCTTCTATGTGGCTGGTTTGTGTTTCGTTTTTATTGTCGCAGTTAGTCGCCGAAATATTTCACATTTACATTTATGACATTTTTATCTGGCACGTAGACTCGTATACGATGCCGGTCTTGGTCGACGAGCGAGAGGTTGCTGTACACCGGGCGTAAAGCATCTCGTTCTCGTACCAGGGCGATAATTTATTACCAACTTTTTGCCTATTTCATCAGGCGATTTAAACTTCGAACTTTTCAATTTATTACCTACGTCTTAAAAACGGATAAATATAAATGGTCAAATGTAAAATCGAGCTCGCATTTTCAAGCTTAGCCATTTTTTTCCCCCGTCTCGCTAACCCTGCCACCGATACACACGTTCGAACGTATCACGTAACCCTCTCCGCATGCCCCCAGGCCCATCCGTCCGCATCCGGATACCGATGTTATCTACATAAAAAACAAATAACCAACGTTCGATTCGGTTTTGCAGATTTTAGTAAATTGTAATTGCGCCCCGTACCTTATCAGATGGTGGAAACTTTGTAACGATATTTCAACCGGACGGTTGGCTTCTGGACTCTGTTCAGCTGTTCACGTTTGAGGTTAACGATTACGAGAATTTACTGCGCCGATGTTGCGGCTAAATGAAATTTCCTACTTTAATCTTATCTGAAATTTTACATCTGTGTAGGCAAAAAATCTTCAGCGGATAGATTGTTCTTTGGGTATATATTTGTACGTATCATAGGCCAAGGATAATTATACGTACCAATTTTAATTCGAAATCTCTGAAAATGGGATAAAATTTTAGCCGAGTTTTGATGCTTGGCAAAAAAGCGTTTCTGTTTTTCACTAGTATTATTTCTAACTTATTTGCTGATCTGGCTGATGCTTATGTTGTAATTACTTTTAAAAGTTTGAGATTTGATGCCGTCTGATTCGTCTTGATACGAGTATTTCTTCGGAAAGGAGTTTTTTTTTTTTTTTAGGAATTTTGTTTTCTTTTTTTGATAGTTTATGAGATGATGCAGGCTGTTTAATTTGTAGAGAACCCTTCAATTTGGAAAGTATAGGTACATATGCTGTTCGTTACAAGGTAGAATGGAAATTGCATGAAAAAAAGTGTTCTATTAGTACAAAAAAGAACAAGGATCTCAAATTTCATCCAGGCTCTGGACTTGGACATTGAACCTCCATTTGCTTTCAATTTCGAAATTGGAATACGTAAAAAAGGTCGTTTGTGCAGGTTTTTCACTTTTACTTCCCGTTTCAGGGATACCCCAAAAAAGTTTTTTTTCTCGTGAAACGTTTTGTCAGACATTAGACTTGATTTTTTGTACTTTTTTTAGACATTTGTATTGAATAAATCTGATTTTTGAAAAATAAGTTTTTCAAGAGATTTTGGGCTTGAAAAATTGAAATTCTTGAGCGTTCAAACGACTTCTTGAACTGAAATAAAATTCAGAAATCACGCTGACTTTAAGTTCATTTTATTTAATGATTACCAAAATTTTCACTATTTATTACCTTTTGTTTTATTTTGTATTTTTTATAATTTTTTACGACGTTTAGATTTTTTCAAGATTATGATTTCTCATCTGTAACGAGTGGGAATCGTCGCGTGGTTTATTGCGAGTGTAAAACGTACTATGTTGTAGTGGTTTCGTACTCGCAGGTAAACTATCGCGCCAAATAGATATAAGCTTTTCGGTACAACTGTTTTGTGGCCTCTCGATCGGGCTATTTCCCATCGTTGAAATTTGTCTTTTCTTGTACATATTTTTACCCTCGCTATTTAATAAAATTGTTCGTTTTTCTTATCCCTACTTTTTTCTCTCTCCTTCTCTCTCTTTCTCTTTTCAAACAGGCTGCTTCGAGCGTTGGATTTTTTTAAGGCTGCGATTACGCGCTACTGATTTTTCACATCCGGCTGTATTTTGCGTCCGAACATATCCGCATCGGGCCGCATTCTGTGTCCAGCAAAGTGGGTTCGGCTAAACTTTACATTCAGCCATATTTTTGAATTTTTTTACTTTGACACTCTACATCGGGCAGCGATATCGCGTCCGGACAAGTAGAACGGGCTGCGTACCGCATCCGGACACATCCGCATTGGCCCGCATTCTGCGTCAGGTTAAGTGGACTCGGCTAGACTTTACGTTCGGTCATATATTTGGATTTTTTTTATTTTCTACCAGGTGCCCGCTCAATTTCGAAGCCACCTAGAACTTTTTTGTGGTGCAAAGTTGGGTTGGCAACATTTCATACAGAAAAACAGGTAAGCAATGTTGCCAATCTAATTTTGCATCTCAAAAAAGTTCTGGGTAGCCCCGAAATTAAGTGGGCACCAGGTACAACAGGCAGTGTATGCGTCTGGCCAAGTAGATC
The DNA here is from genome assembly GCA_900064475.1 of Pseudococcus longispinus. NCBI lineage: Eukaryota > Metazoa > Arthropoda > Insecta > Hemiptera > Pseudococcidae > Pseudococcus > Pseudococcus longispinus. The sequence goes on along the minus strand of FIZU01020598.1, from coordinate 10,099 downwards.
CCCAACTAGCGAACACTCAACCTTCATTGAGGGGTTTCAAATTTTATTTTATTTTCAAAATTTGGAGTTTTTCCCCCTCTTACATCATTTTTGCAATTTTTGTCATTTTTATGATTTCATAATTTTTACAACATTTATGATTTTGCAAAAAGTTATCACAATTTTACCCCTTAGTTAGTCGCAGCTGAATGAAACCTCCAGGTGATACCCTGAGTAGTCGCAAAATGAAAGAAACCTCTGGATTTTTCTTCAGTAGTCGCACCATGAAAGAAACCTCCGGGTATTTTCGAAACACCTACTCTTTTTTAGCTCCTCCTACAGCTGGTGGTATCGTGTTAGGAATTTCAGGTGCCTTTACCTTCACTTATCCGGAGGTTTCTTTCATTGTGCGACTACCAGAGGCCTGCACGGTTACGGGTATGAACCGACTCCACCCGGTTCATGAGTCACATCAAACAAGTCATGGGTATACCCGTGACCCATAGCACACGGTTACGGGTCAAGCAAAATCTTTACCGTAGTTTTGATGACGGGTTAACTGTTATCCGTTTTATCGATTCTCCTCTTACGCAACGCAACGAATGAGTCAGGTGTTGTATTGCGTTGCGCAGAAGGTAGGATTTTAAATGGTTAACGGGTCGACCCGTAACCGTAGTACTAAAGCGATTCATATGAGTCATATGAAGCGTACTCGTCGTCAGTAAAACGGGTACGGGTTTAACTGGCCCGTTACTGAAACGGGTACGGGTCGACCCGGTTATGAACCGTGCAGGCCTCTGGCGACTACTGGCATGAAAAAAAATGAAAGTTGTCACACCATGAAAGAAACCTTCAGGTACCTATATCTGAATGAAAGCTCCGTAGTGGGACAAACCAAGGGCTAACTATTTCTCTACAATTTTTGGATGTTGACATTTTTTGAACCATTTTTTTTTGTTGCTAAAATCACGATAATTGTACTTACAATAATATTTCACAACCATGAAAGTGGTATCGAAATCAAGGTTACCAATGCCACCATTTATATTGATAATTCGCTCATTTGGATAAAGATTTTATAAAAGTTGTCATCAATAATCTGGGACTTCACATTCTAAAATAAGAACTTCAAACCATAAGTTTCATCAAACAAACTAGCAGTGAAAAAAACCTTACCACTTTGAAATCGCTAAATTGACAACTAACAACTCAAAAATATAGGTACCATACATGTAAGAAATATTTATTTACGTAAAGTCAATTTGCCACCTTTGCTACCGCTTATTTACCTTGCGACGTCAAAAACAAACTATATAAATAATATGAAAAACCTTCGAGACTTTTGAAAAAAAAAAAAGTAAGCGGAAAACACATTTAAAAGTTACGCGAGAACACACCAAAGTAAATCGACTCATTGAATCGAAAGCTTCATACGTTGCTTTGTTTCTTCAAAGATCAACTTTCTAAGAATTTGACAGCTTAAGGCGGCGACGTGTTTAAGATATAAAGTCTTGCTTGACTAAATAAGTATTGTACTAACGACGCCGGTGTAAACGTTCGTTAAGCTTCATTTCTCTTCTATACATTTATATTCGAGCTAAAGTATATACTCTGCGATGGGATTAGCTTTTCTCGCACACTCGAACTGAGACAGACGTCGAATTAACCAATTCCGCCAGCGAATATTGATAAATGCAAATCCGACAATGTCTAATTATAGCAATTCTTTTCTCTATCACACGGGGAATTAACTATACGGTACGGTGTTTCGATTATCGCAAACTGGCGAATATTCTACGCGATATAAAGCTGTGTTTGTCGAGTAGTACGGGCCCCTTTCCAGTATTAATTAGGCTACTTATTAAACATTACTTTGGAATCGTTTCCTGCCGGCTTGGGCGTCGCGTCGTCGAGTTGGTTTTTTGAAGGGGAGTTGATTCTTATTTCATCAAGTTTCGTTTAAAATCAACGTTTTATTAGATGGATTGAAGATTGGGTCTGGGTGCTTGAAAATTCTCAAGGAAATGGAATACCTACTTCGAGTTAATTCTTAGGGTGAAAACTTGTAAGGTGGCATTTCTTTATCGTCGTATTCTGATCAAATAATTGTGAACAATGCTAAGAGAGGTTCGATTTACTCAATGAGTGATGAGAAGGTGTTTTATAGCTCAAGTATCAACGGGTCAGATTTTTAAAAGAGTTTTTTCCTAATTTTGGAACACATGCTGTTTAGTCATGTTCGCAGTAAGGTTTTGACTACCAATACCAGCCCATGCCTGATTCAAGTCATTTTAAAAGGAATGGTCTTTTTAAATTATTCTGATAAGTGTGAAAAAAGTAGTAAAGAAGTGATGATTTTTTGAGGTAAAAAATCCTGTAAACCCCACGATAAATTTCTCTCAACACCCAGGTTCAATTCGATAAAAAAAAATTGCCACTGGAATAAAAATGGTCTCGGATAAAACTCACCCGAGCCAGTATTTTACAAAATCTTATCGTAATAACACCTCCGCATATAGTTATTCGGTTTTAATTCACATACGTGGTTCGCGTCGTTGTAAATATACAACGAATAACAATACAATTAAACAAGCAGACTCGACTGGTATCTAGTTTTTGGAAAAATATCCGGGCGAAACCTTAAAATAAACTCCGAAAGGCAAGATAGAGTAAGAGAGAAATTCGCAAGCAGCACAATGCTAAAAGCTATTCAAATGCAAATTCAAAAATAATTCGTTTCTAAAAGCAAATAATTGTTCGGCGCTTTTCGCGACTTTATCTCGGTACACATTCATTATTCTTATTTCTCTAGTACGAGTACGTACATGAGGAAATGAAGCGCGTTTTCTCATTACCGGAGAGCTAATATGTAAATTGAAATTTGCAAATGTAAAACCTACTAAATGTTAAACAGTATGTTCGGCATGACACACCCGTGTGCATGCGTTTTGCGCTTTGTATACGACGAATTATAGAAAGCACGCGATTTCGCACTTTATTATAATATACAATCTGCGACAAGTGACATGCTTATACAAGGTGGCTTTTCGTTGGGTTTCTCTCTCTCTCTCTTCAACTTGTACATTTCGCAGGGCTCGAGCTTGTGCTGCATCAAATGGGTTGAATTTTCATCGTCGTCGAGTCCTCGTGCTGTACAGTTTGCTTATCAGATTTCGATACTGTGCTGAGGACTGGTTGGAGAGAGGTTGAGCTAAGTACGATGGAGATTTTACGCGATTTGGAGTGCGACGTAATACGTACGGAAGCTGTTCGGTGTAAAAGCAATTTAGCTTTGCACGGGTACACGCGTTTTGACCGCAAAAGAACTCGTCAAATAGTTGAGATCTCGGTTCTCTTGTACGTACGTATCTGAAGTTGAGAGAGAGTCGAATTCGCGTTACAACAAAAATAAACGTCTTCAAGTTAACTAATAAATTTTCATAGCTCGGATTATCCCCCGACATCGGGTGCTTTGTTTTAACGAAGTAATTTACTTTTCACTCGGAAATAACGTGCGACGACGCGGCACAGACGGAGAAAGCAAATCGCATTATATTAAACTTCGAAAATCTATTCGACCTTTTAGAAATGAATGTGATTGCCAGCGTAAACTCGGCGACGTTGATAAAGGCTTTGTGCTAAATGTTTGCCTGGTAAGTGCCTTGCCAGTTGCCACAACCCGACCGATGACGTCTTCGGTGCGGTGTTATTATTAAAAGAACGCCAAAGCGGTTATTTAACGCGCGTAAATTTCCACCAATCGTACCCGACCAGTGCTATGCCACGAGTTTTTTAAATTACCTGTACAGGGTGTTTCGGTAGGAGTGCGCAGCCTTGAAAACCCGAGATACGGTGATCCAAACCACATAAGTGTATGCATGTTTGCCGACCCGAAGATTTGAAGGGATAAAGTTACGTACTGATAATGGTGCTTTTTTCAGAATGTCGTGACTCTGCTGATAATAGAGATAGGCAATGCTTTTTGGAACATTCTTGTAGAACTTTTTAAGCTATGTAAAATGAGTTATGTCTATGTTTTGCCTAACTCTGAAATTGAAGGAGCTACGATGATTTGAAAATTTGTAGACTTTATGACTCCTACAATTTTCAAGTTGGACAAAATTTTGTAGGGACAATTTTAACATAGGATATGCATTTACCATGAGGAATCCATAAAAAAGGGGACGAAATTGAGTGACGAAATTGCTCAACGATGACTTCTAGACATTTTGTCAGACTTTTTTGGACTTGGAATTTTTATTAGAGTTTGAACTAATTTTTGGACTTGCATAAATTCAGAAGTCATGCATCACGCTGACTTTTGGACATTTTGTCAGACAGCCTTTCAGAAATCATGCTGACATTCAGATATTTTGTCAGACATTAGACTTTTTTGACTTGAAAACATATTCTGGATTAACCTTACCATTGTTCTTGAAAAATTTTGAAGATTCTTAATTTTTCTTAGAAAGGGTTGAGAGTAGTACAGGGTGTTCGGATAGCAGTACACCGCCTTCAAACCAGAGATGCAGCTACTAAAACTACATACATGCATGAATGTTTGCCGACCTTAGGGTTTGAAGGGTTAAAGTTATGCATTAGTCCTGGTGGGAGTTTCAAAACGTTGTAACTCCGCTGATAATATAGATTTACAATTTTTTTAAAAACTTTCTTGTAGAACATTTCAAGCTCTACAAAATGAGTTATATTCACGTTTTGCCTAACTCTAAGATTGAAGGAGTCACATGATTTGAAAATTTGTAGGTTTCACAACTCCTTCAATTTTCAAGTTATGCAAAATTGTGTATGAGTCATTTTTTATTGAGCTTTAGAAGCTCTGCAAAATGAGGTTATAATTTTTAGCATAACTTCAACATTGAAGGAGCTATAACCATTAAAAATATGAAAAGTGGCATTATTTTCTCAAAATTCAGTCTTTTCTTTTCAAAATGGTCTCTCATGTTCTCAATTTTGAAGTTGGCCAAAAAAATTATTAGCTCATTTTGTAGAGCTCAAAAATCTCAACAAGAAATGACTCTGACAAGACAAAATTTTGTACAATATGAAAATTGAAGAAGTTATGAAGCTTACCAATTTTCAAATCATTGTACCTCCTTCAATTTCAGAGCTGCGCAAAAACATGATTTTGTCCCTTCAAATCCTGGGGCAGGCAAACATGCATACACTTATGCAGTTTGGGTAGTGGCATCTCTGGTTTGAAGGCGGTTCACTGCTATCAAAACACCCTGTATAGATCTTATTCTACCATAATCATTTAAAATCTCGATTTCAAGTTCAAAAAGTTACATGAAAACTTGAAAAGTCGTGTCTGACAAAATGTCTAAAAGTCAGCTTGATTTCTGAATTTATTTCCAAGTTTCAAAACTCATTTAAAATCTCAAAAGAAATTCCAAATCCAAAAAGTCATGAATTATGCATGAAAAAATGTCTAAAAACTAAAAGTCAATCTAAAAAAAAATTTTTTTGACTTGGAAATTTTTGTTTAGCTCAACAGTTTTCTTGGTTTTACAAAAAAAAAATTCAGAAATCTAACTGACTTTTAGACATTTTGTTAGACACAAGTTATATTGGATCAATCTGACTTTTTTTCTGTAAAATTGTATGAAATCATACAGACTTTTAGACATTTAGTTTGGAATAAATTATATTGGATCAATCTGACTTCACCCAACTTTCAGAGTTAAAAAATTCCAGAGATTTTTAACATTTTTTTGAGATTGATTTTTAGACATTTTTTTCCCACAATGGACTCTTTTTTGAGATTTCAAACGAATGTTTGGACTTGGAAAAAAGTTCAAAAATCACGCTGATTTTTAGACATTTTGTTGGACAAAAATTCTATCGCATCAATCTGATTTTTTAGAGTAGGAAAGTTTCAGAGAATTTAATGACTGTTCGGATATGGAAAATTTCAAAAACATTGACTTTTACACAATTTGTGAGACATAGGTACTTTTACCTGATTTTTTAAAGAGGGGGAGCCCCTCTGGCAAGACCCAAAGGGTTGAATTTTTTTTACACCTTTTTCAGCTCTAAAATTGAGCTAACAATTTTTTGTCCAACTCCAAAATTGAGAACATGAGAGCTTTTTAAAAATTTATTGTAAAGAAAAAGATTAATTTTGAGAAATTGTGCTTCTTTTTATCTTTTGAATGGTCACTGCTCCTTCAATTCCAGAATTAGGCAAAAATTAAATAGCTCATTTTGTAGAGCTCAACTAGCTCTACAAAAATGGCTTTTACAAAATTTTGTCAGACTTGAAAATTAAAAGCGTTATAAAGCCTACAAATTTTCAAATCATTGTAATTCCTTCAATTTTAGAGTTAGGCAAAACATGAATATAACTCATTTCGTAGAGCTTGAAAAGTTCTTCAAGAAGGTTCTAAAACAAGTTGTCTATATTATCAGCGAAATTACGACGTTCTGACAAAATCACCAGCATAACTTTGTCCCTTCAAATCTCAGAGCCGGCAAACATGCATGTGGTTTGGATAGCTGTATCTCTGGTTCGAAGGTAGTGCACTCCTACCGGAACACCCTGTACCTTCTCCTACCCCCAAGCTTATTCAACTCGAAAAAATGTACGACGAAAGGGAGAAAAAACCACGAATATTAAATACTTACTCGAGAAGAAGGAAAATTTCGTTATCGTTTTTTTTTTTCATAATTAAATGCAAAAGAATCGAATAAGTGTCCCGTTAAATGTTAATTTATAAAGGCCATACAATGCAAGAAGGGGTGGTTTTTCACTCGTAAACTTAAAAACGTTGATAAGAAATAGCTACTCTGGGTGCACGTTTAAAATACACCTCGTACAGTTAGCTTTTGCTTTTACCGGAAAGGATTTCATTTTCGGTACGCTCCATTAGTTTTGTACCTTTTTAGTCGGTCGATCTATTGGACGCAGTAACTTCATCGTAACGGCGTCATCTCTTAAACTCGCACACTTAATAAATCCACCTCCTTCGTTTTACCATCTCTGGCTCTCGTTACTAGCAATATTTCTCATGTAAATCAATTAAATTGAACCTTAACTATCTGACAAATATAATCTCGATCCGGTTTCGTTGAAAAGCTAAGCTTCTTTGATGGAAAATTTACGCGAAAGTTGGCCGCCGCCCGCGCCACGTCGAGACCCTATCAAAGCGTTGCAATGTTGTTTATTCTCGGCTTAAGCTTTCCCAGTCAACTTTTCGTTAATTTAACCGTAACGCAGACTGTCGCGTTCGTGAATATTTATTGACATTATAACTTTTAAAGCACCAAGTTAAGCGTTCTTTGATGTTTCGCTTGATAATTATATTGTGACTGGATATCGTTCATGGTTGAAGATTTTACACCCAAGTGCAACGTGGTTTTGTGACTTAGGTATGGCAGATGAGAGTGTGAAATAGACGAGTTGCTTTATCGATGCTGGATGCCTATTCTTAAACGGCCAAGGCGCCGAATTGGAATGATGGCCGTTAAAACCGACAAGAAGGAAGGATTTTAGTTCATCCATGGTGCTTAAGTTATTACGCAATCGAGAGGAAGTGTGGTGCCAGAGTTGAATTCAGCGCTTTTGAAAACCGTATTAACGATATATCTGATGCTCTTTCTTATTGTTAGATGATCACTGACTTTTTTATGGATTTACCCAAAATTTCTGACTCGTTTTTGAAAAAATTACGTGACTTGACAATTCAAAAAAAATGATGAGCAAAAATAAGCCCATTCATCAATTTTCTGGGGGAGGGGGGTTGGTGCGAAAAAAGTATCTAGCATAAAATTTATTTAAAAAGTCATAAACTATGCTCTGAAATTAAGAAAACTCATTGAGCTCAATCAATATCAAAATCGCAAAAAAACTGATAAAAAGTGTAAAAAACCGAAACAAAAATTAAAGCTAAATTTTTTAGAATCCAATATTGAAACCAAAATTATTGAAAACCTAAAAGCGAAATAATTAGTGTTTTTTTTGGTTTTGGTTTTGTCTTCATCTTTTTACAGTTGTTTTGTTTTCTCTTCTCTTATTCTGGCGTTCAATAATAGATGAGTCAACAAAACCTGCTGATTTCTTCAAAAACTTTGGTTCTTAAGATGCCCTAGGTTTTGTAGTTTTTGGCCTTGAATAATTTTGAACAACATTTTCGACGATTTATTAGATTTTTTTTAGCATTTTAATCGTATTTCTAGTGATTTTTTAAGAAATTTTGACAATTTTTGTCATAAGTTCGTGATTTTTTCATCACTTGTGCGAGATTTTAAACTATTTTTATGATTTCTTCAAAGATTTTAATGATTTTTTGACAATTTTAACAATATTTTTCACAAATTTTTGGAACTTGATAAGGTCTCAGGGTTGAGTTTAGAGATGGTTTGATCTGCTCTGAGAGAAAAGTACCTACTCGTATAGAAAAATTCTCATTCTAATCAAATCCTCAAAACCGAAACCGAAACCAAAATTAGAATAGAAACGTTTAAAAACCCAAAACTAATATCTGATTCGATTTCGGTCACTGGAACGAGGGAAATTTTTTTTCAAAAAAGGGCATTCAAAGGCTAAAATTTTACCATTTTAGGTCCAACATTTTCAGTCACCAAGAAAGTTTGATAAGAGAAATGTAAAATTTAAAGAAAAATATCCATTATTTTGTCGAAATAAACGGGGGTGAAAATGTTCTCAAAAAAAACTATAAAATTGGTCAAGTATAAGTATTCATGGTTTGCCTAACCCTGAAACTGAAGGAGCTACAATGATTTAAAAAATTTGTAGGCGAATTTTTAAGTTAGGGTTGCTAAAGGCTCTGGTGTGGTAAGGGGGTCAATCAGCCTCTGTTCGAATTTCAATTTTTTTTTCAGGGCTTCCGATTTGTTATAATAAAAAATGATTTTAGAGCTTATGCGGAATCCTTGGACTCACCCCCTGGCGGCTGAACCTCCCAAATATTGATTTTAAGCTAAAAAATGCTATCAGCGAGTTTCAGATAGATTTTTATCAAACTTGGTATTTGGGTACAGGTACTCGAAGGTAATGTTTTAAAATTTTTTTCAATTTTTTTCGACCCCCACAATGACCTTGAAATCGACTTTGAAAACTTCAAATTGTCGTAAGAGGCACAGTTTTGGTGCGGGCACTCTGGAAAATTTGTTTTTTCGCTTTCCTGCCCATTTTACACTAAATAGATTTTTTTTTATTTTTGCTGGGTGGGGGGGGGGAGTCATACCTAAATTTTCAAAAAACTGATTTTTTCAAACGTTTTCCTCCCTTCACTAGGTTATTTCTGGTTGAAAAAATTTAGCCTTTTAATACATCATCAATGACACCAAAATACACCATCAACCTGCATTTAGATCGAATACGTTCATTTTTTCCCGCTTTTCAATTTTCTTTTAAAACACCCGAATCACGCCATTTTGGGAACTTACAACCTCTTCCGAGATGAGGTAAGGGTCCTAAAAGTCATGTCTGGACTTGTTTTAAGTCGATATCCATCAAATATTACAATTTCAACAAAATTGAGAAATCTGAATTTTTTTCACTTCATTTCATGTAAAATTTTTCAAAATCAAAAATACTCAATTCGTGAAAAATAGCAAAAAAAATTAAAGTTTCTCAATTTTGCTGAAATTGCAATATTTTATGAATATTGGATATTGACTTAAAACAAGTCCAGACATGATTTTTAGGCCTGTACTCAGGGGCGTTCCGAGGGGTTAAGTTTAGGGGGGGGTGAACGCATTTGAATTTTCCGACTAAAATGAAACATTTCCCCGACTAGAGTTGAAATTTTTCCGATTACACGATACAAAGTTTTTAAAATCATAGGTATCTTTACGAAATAATGTTGTATGATATTAAATGATCCCGAGCGAAGCGAGGCCGTAAATTTTTGTATAAAATGGCATCCAAAAACTGAAAATTCATCGAGAAAATGTAATTTTAGGTAAAAATTTTAAGAATATGGATATATTATTTTGCTCAAGTAAGGAAATGTAAGTATTAAGCCCGAGCGAAGCGCGGGCGAAAATTTTTGCATAAAATATAGGCCTATAGCATCCAAGAGCTGAAAATTGATTGAAAAAACGTAATTTTACGTTAACATTTTTAGAATATGAA
>FIZU01020590.1:0-21728 GCA_900064475.1 Pseudococcus longispinus | reverse complement strand
ATTTTGACGATTTTTAGCATGAATCGAAATCTGCGAATTCCTATCCGAAATTCTGTCATGCTGATTTTTAGACATTTTGTCAGATAAAAGCTTTAAACTTTTTGGACATAGAAAATTTCAGAGATTACGCTGACTTTCAGACATTTTAGACTTTCATGGACTGGAAAATTTTTTCAGATTTCAAACCATTTTTTTGACTTGACAAATTTCAGAAATTCGTTGTACTTATATTTAAGTTAAATATCTGACCGACAATGAACTTTCGTTCATTTACAAAATGAACTTGAACGATTTCGTTCACTTTTTTTTGGCCCATAAACTTGAATGATTTCGTTCATTTTTTTTTTAGTCAATGAACGTGAACGATTTCGTTCATTTTTTTTGATGAACTTGCCCATTTCTGATTATTTTACAAAATAAGTACCTAAATATTATTTTTGATTTATTGATTTGGATATTCAAAGAATGGGGAGGGGGTAAAAATTGAAAATTTCCTATTTGGATGGAATTCTCCCCAATTTTTCCAACTCAAAATAGCAAATTTTTCTACATTTTCTGAAAACAGTTAAGTCATTATTTTCAAAAAATTTCAGATTTAAACAATTTTCTCCAAAAAAGTCAAAGGAAATATTATTTTACAAAATAAATAAATAAATAAATAAATATTATGAAGTGTTAGAATTGATTTGAATATTCAACAAGAGGGGAAGGGGTAAAAGGTTGAAAATTCCTATTCAAATATGGAACTTCCCCCTAATTTTTCCACTTTTTCTAAAAACATTTCAGTCATTTCTTTCACAAAATTTTACACTTGAACTCAATTTTTTCAAACAAAATGTTACAGCTTTCCCTGCCTCCCCCCTCCCCGATCAACGAAACTTGAAATTTCACAAATTCATTGATACATAAAAAAAAAGAAAATGACTGTTGGATAATCTTTCACTTGAATATTTTTTAAAGCTGAAGATCAATTCAAAAAAATGACAGATTTTAAGAACAAAAACCTCTTCCGCAGTAACTGAGTCAGAAAAGCTGATTTTCTAAACCAAAATCTCAAAATTTTACTTCAAAAAAATCCAATTTTGCAATGTTATTCCCTATCAAAAGCAAGTTAAATGGACATTGCAAAAGTTTTGAATTCACAAAAGAGACCTATTGAGAGGCTTTGATTCATAAAACGAAGTTACGAGTTTTCATTTAGCATTCTGTTGAAATATCCAAGTATTATATTTTTAAAAAGCAAATTTTTGGAAAACTTTAAGAATCACTGCAGTAAAAATAGTCATAATGGTAATTTTTCTTTACTTACGACTCGTGAACGATTATATCCAACCAAGAACATGAATAGCTTACCTAAAACAAAATTAAAAAACATAATTAGGCAAATTTTTTTAATGTAATAATAAATCATAAAACTAACTTATTTTTATATCGATACTACCATAAATAATTAGCAAGTTTTACACTAAGTGATTTTAAGTTGGATTCGCCATATTCGCAAAAAGCTCGATTTTCACAAAAAAATTGATATTTTTAAAAATAAAAATGACAAAGTGATGAAAAAATATTTCAACAAATACATATTCCGAATAACCTGCTTCATTTCAGGTGTTGGAGGATTTTGAAAATTTCAATCGCGAATAACTCGAGAACCGGTTCATAAAAATAAAAATTTCATCCAACATTTTTTGTGGGCCTTCTCAAGTACTACTAAAAACGTTATTTTTTACATATTTCGAGTAACTGCTTTATTTCAGGTGTTAGGGGCTTTTGAAAATTGAAAATTTCAAAAGCGAATAATTCTGGAACTGGTTCACCGATTTTTCTCAAAATTTATAAGATTCTATTCCTCGTAGTACTGAACCTCTGATGGAAATTTCAGCTCATTCTATCAATTATTACGGGAGTTATCTTGTCAACAAGATATTTTATTAAAAAGTACCCAGCAGATAATGAGAAAATCAATGGAGAGTCAACTGGTCAGAATTTGAGTCATAATTTTTAGATTAAAGTCTTGAAGCATAATTATTATGCATGATTATTGATTATGAAATTTTCTCCTCAAGAGAATTTTCAAATATTTTAATAAAAGTTCCGAACTTCTGAACGAGAAAAAACTCTTTATTCCAGACGTTTCCATTATCACAAAAGACTTCTCAATATGGGGGAGGGGGTGGGAGGAGGGGGAGAAATTGAGCTTTTTTTCAGGCTCCAAATAGGTACCATAAATTCCCTTCGTCATCTCTCTCCCTCAAAACTCACTCATTTTCAAGGTTTGAGGAAAGGGGAGATTTTTTTGAAAATCATGTTACAATCTTAAAAAACTTCCGACAGCAAAAATCTCCGAAACTGAACCTTCTAGAAAAAAACAATTCGTCCGTAGCAGAAAGAGAATTCCAAGCTCTACAATTTTAATTATTAGCATTTTTTCCGTAGGACTCTTAGTTTGGTCAGAAAATCCATATTTAAAGAATTTTTTGTTCCATTTTCAAAATTATCGACTTTGCAAAAGGGTTAAATTTCTCATAAACGTGGATTTTCTGTCCAAACTAAGGATCCTACGAAAAAAATGCTGAGAATCGAAATTGTAGCGCTTAAAACTCTCTTTCTGTGTGAAGAGATTAGTTTTTTTTAAGAAGCTTAGTTTTCGAGATTTTTGTAGCCAAAGTTTTTTTTTTTTTTTTCATTTTCAAAGCCATCGACTTTCTGTGTGGGCCACCCTTTGTAATGGTTTGATCAAGTATTTCAACATAGCTTTCCCTTTACTTCTCAGCCCTTCAAGATTTAAAAATGAAACTTTTCAATATCTCTGGAATTATGACAAAAGTCCAAACTGAGAATACGGTAATTTTTTATTGAGAGGGGAAGGGGGGGGGGGGTAATTTGCAATTTTTTCTGTATAATATAATAATAAAAACAACTGTCAGGCACTTGAAAAATGTGAGGGGGAGGGGGGTTGTTTTTACAGATCACTTCTCAATTATAATTTTTCTTTTGTGATTTAGAAAATGAAAAAAGAGCTAAAAAAATGAGGATGCTTTTAAGTAAACTTTTTTCTGTGCAAATTCAAACCAATCATGGTTGAGGGGCGGGGGGTGGCTCGAAGTAAAGAAAACCCCAAAAATTGGGCAACTTTGAGTAGATTTCTCAAATTACTTTTCTCTAAGTAATCAAGTATAATTCAACCAAAATAAGACAAAGAGGTGGAGAGCCTTCGGAGGACCAAGTATTGAGTTCAAAATTACAAATAAAACTTCTAAAATAGAATCGAATTATAGTGACACGATTTCTGGTACTCATCTAACACCTCAAAATCACCAAAAAATGTGAAAAAACACTCTTAGCATGAACTTCCTCAACTCGGGGAAAAACTCTACTCATATTTTCATTTAAAAATTAGCTGGGTTTAAATTTCACTATTCTCAGTTCTCTTTGTTCAACCACCACAGCTGATTTTTTTCACTCAGGTCTCCACGTTCATACTTCACAATTACGTGGCAATGTTACAAAACACATGCAAACTTTTCAACCGACACATAGGCAAAAATTGATGGTACAAATATTGTCAAAAACCTCTCCGCCTCTCCCACCCTCATCAACACAAAGCCACCTACCATACCCGATCCTCGCAGTCGCATCCACCGATCCACACCCCGATTTCCAATCCACCGCTGCAGAAAACCCTGAGGGCAAGCTGTGGAACAACAAAGAGACCTTCGGGTTCGGGTTCGAGTTCACATTCGAGTATTTACAACTTACTTACCAGCAGTGGACTGGAACGGCCATATTGACTTTCGTAATCACCTCGCAAGGCTACACCTCGGCTGATCTGCGCACGCTGGACCTATTGTCCAACTCCAAAGCTCACCAGTTCCAATTCCAATTCCGACGTCAATCGAAGGCGAATTTCGCAACACAGCTCGCGATTCGCGAATCTATCCAAAACGCCAGCGCAATAGAACCGTCGGACGTCGGGACGGCTGCGAGGGCGAATCGACGCAACGTTAACGAACAAGTGTTGCCACTAGTTTACCACCGCAATCGAGAGAGAAAAAAAGTGAACCGAGATAGGCTCGCATTTAGGTCAGCTGATTTACGTACACGACGATCAGCTGATCTACCAGCTGGAGACCTGACAACCGTATGAACCAGCGGTACGTCTATAACTTGTTCCACCTCTTCGTATTTTTTTTTTCTAACCGAGACTCGATCATATGCTTTGTGCCCTTTCCCTCGCCGCCACCGCGACCTCCACGTTGCACAGCTGATCGTCATTTATCGTCGTCGACGTCGTTGTTGTTCTAATGCAAATAACATGTTTTATGGTATTCCTAGTACCATTTCCGACTCGTAACCGAGTATCAAGCGAACAGCTCTAATGCCACATAGAACCTCTCTAAACTTTACTAATATTCCGTCTGACTGCCTCCTCTCTGCCTCTGCCCCCCACCAGCCCCTCGTTAGGTAAAATTTTAACTCTGCGCGAGATCTACGTATTACATAAAGTAATTTTTCATTTTATCGTAATAGCTGGCGATGTATTATGACAACATTAGCACACACGTACGTACACGACTTTCGTTCTTTTTGCCCAATTTTTCCCCTCGTTCGTGCGCTTTTTTAATTAATTCGACGACTCGCCTATTTTATTCTCTCTCCCCTTTGAGCTTTCTTCCCGCCATAACAAACTGCAGATATACTCGCAAGTACATGCGAAATTTTATCAACATCCAACGTTATGTATTTGCTGGCAAAATGAGACTATTCCCTCTCTCCTTTTCTCGTCGTGGCGCAGCTTTATAGCTGAGCTTTTAATATTCTCCGTCGTCAAGGACGATAATTGACGTAATGGTATAATGAGCACAGCATTATCCCAAGACCCTGATATTTTATTATCCTTTGTTCGTTTCACGAGACGAGATGAAAATTGCATGACGTTTAACGCCAACGATGACGACGACGCCGAACCCAACCAAACGGTAAATGCCCGCAGACGAATACCGGAGCGCAGCTCGGAGCACACAAAGGATTCCGCGACGAGTATTTTTCTAATAACTGCTACGATTCCAGATTCATTCTGACTTTTAGGTTGCACGTGTATAGGGAGTGGAAACGATGGGATGTGCAGCAATAACAAAGTATAAGGGTGAATGTTCTCCGGACAGACGATTTTAGGGGGTGATAAATGGCGAGTTTTTGTCGGCGGTGTGTTTACACTTTACATGTGTGAGTTGTTTGGGTGTAGCGGAGTGATGCGGTGCGGTGTTTTTCAGGGTGGTGGTGGTTCGAGTAATTTAGAGAAGAAGGTGATTTTGTTTTCGAGATGTGGTTGGGAAAGGAGTTTGGAAATTGTGGTGGGGGATTTATTCGGAATAAAATGAGACGTGAAATTTGGACGAAATGTATAAAAATTGCCAATTTAAGAAATATTGAAAAAAAAACAAGGAAAAACATTCAATTTGATAGGAATGCTAAAAATGATGATTTAATTAAAATGAGTATTTGAAAAAATCACGAAAAAATTATGAAATCAATAGATGTAAATTTTAATCTCTAAAAAAATTTGTAAAAAATTCAGTTAAAATCAAAATTATCATAAAATTTGAAAAATAATTACTCAATATCTGAAATGGAATTTGAAAATTCACAAACCCCATGAAAAAATGAATTAGGCTCTAGTACGTTTGAATCTAGGTCTAGCAGTAAAATGAGTCCAGTAATTGGATCTTTTTTTTGCATGAATCCAAGTAGATTAATTTAAACAAAAATTGAAAAAATCATATAAAGTTGAAAATTGATCAATAATAATTAGAGCAACGATTTTCTAAAAATTCTGAAATATGACCAATATAATATAATATTTATTTATGACGTTCAAAATAAACAAAAATATGCATTTCACTAGCTGAAATATGCAACATTAATATGGGTATCACTGGAAAGAATTTTTTTACCAGAATAACATGAAAATACTAAAATTGTCGAAAATTATTTTACTGTTTAAATTTTATTAGAATTGCTTCAATTCATTGTAAAGAAGCACTTTTGAAAAACTGATGAAAAATACTGCTTTCGTTCAGTATTTTTTGAAGTGTAATTTTTATTCAAAAACAGTTAAAAACGAGAATTTGGTCAAAAATATTCAAAATATGCAGCAAAGAAGTAAAAAAAAAGTCAAAATATGGCGAAAACGTTCTTAAAATGCATGAAATATGCAAAACTTGCATTTAAAGCCCAAAATTTTTAAAATATGTCCAATCAAATTTCATAAAAATCGTTGTTCTAATAATATCTGGTAAGTATTAAAAAAAATGAAAAATGATAAAAAAAATAAAATCAGCAAAAATGGCACAATTTCTTAGCAAAATTAAAAAATTAAAATTGCACAGAAATAGATGAAGAAATTGAATGAGATTTGTACAAAAACTATTAAAAATCAGAAAATTAATCCAACTGAAAATTTTTCAAAAAAAAATCACAAATCAAACTTGAAGAGCTTTTTTCCAAAGTGGCTAAGTCAATCTTTTTTTTGTTTTTTGAAAAAAAATCGAACTAGGTCATTTTGGAAAAAAGCTCTTCATTTTGTAAGCATCAAAAACCAAAAAATGAATTGAAAAAAGCCAAAAATTTAATGAAGTGGAAGAATTTATAAAAACTATAACATCATCAAAACTGATACCTTCTCACAACAAAAAAATGAATCGTTAAATAAAAATTATTCTGAAAAAAATTATGAAATTGAATAAAATTGTACAAAAAAACTATTAAAATCAGAAAACTATTGAAAATTAAAATTTGTAAAATATTTCAAAAAAATCACAAATGAAATTTGTAAGCATCAAAAATGATTTGAAAAAGTCAAAAAATTTAATGAAGTAGAAGAATTCACAAAAACTATAATATCAGTAAAACTTACATCTTTTCACAACAAAATTGTAAGATAAAAATTATTCTAAAAAAAATTATGAAATAAATGAAATTTTACAAAAAGTATTTAAAATCAGAAAATTATTAAAAATGAAAATTTATAAAATATTTCAAAAAAATCACAAATAAAATTTGTAAGCATAAAAACCTAAAAATGGCTTGAAAAACGCCAAAAAGTAAAAAGATCCACAAAAACCATAATATCACTAAAACTGACATCTTTTCGCAAGAAAATTGTAAAATAAAAATTACTCTAAAAAAAGTTATGGAATTGAATGAAATTGTACAAAAAAACTATTAAAAATCAGAAAATTAATAAAAATGAAAATTTGCAAAATATTTCAAAAAAATTACAAATAAAATTTGTAGGATCTAAAAACGACTTGAAAAAAACAAAAAATTTATTGAAGTACAAGAATAAACGAAACCCATAATCAGTAAAACTGACATCTTTTCATAAAAAAATTGTAAAATGATGAAATTGTACAAAAAAACTAAGTAAAATCGAAAAATTAACAAAAATGAAAATTTGTAAAATATTTTTAAAAAATTGCAAATAAAATTTGTAAGCATTAAAAACCTAAAAATGACTTGAAAAAAACAAAAAAATTACTTAAGTAGAAGAATCAACAAAAAACCATAATCAGTAAAACTGACATATTTTCACAAAGAAATTATGAAATAAAAATTACTCTAAAAAAATTTTGTAATTGAGAATTTAAAATCAAAAAATTATTGAAAAAGAAAATTTGTTAGAATATTTCGAAAATTGCATTCGTAAAATTAAAAAATTGAAATTAATTTGAAAAAAAATCGAAAAAGTAAAATAAAATTGAAATTAGTGAAAATTATAAAAAGGAAACTCCATTTAAAAATTACTTTAGAAATAATGAAGGAATTTGGTTAAATTAAATTGAGCAACCATATTTACCAGCTCGTTAGCTGAAAATTTACAAAATTTCTCCACGAACCATGCCCCCCCTCCCATTAGAAGCTGGTGAATTTTGAAAACACGTATTTTCACGTATTTCTGGCAAAAAAATGTCAGAAAAATTGGAAAAAACTATGAAATTCAAGCTTTTGAATGTCCTTTTCCGCTAAATTTTTCATTCTCGCTTCGCTCGAGCTCAATAGATGTCTCTGTTTTGGTAAAATATTCGATTTTTTTGTAAATTTTACATTAAACCATTTTTTTTCTTGCTAAGACCCCCCCCCCCCCGCCCCGAATTGTTTATCCTATTTTTGTTCAAATTGCAATTTTTTGCTGGGCTTTGAAAAAACACATATTTTCAGGTTTTAAAATAAATATTTCAAAGAAAGGAAAAAAACATTCTATCAAAATGTCAATAAAAGTAAAAATAACTTTGTATAAAAAATTATACCTAAAATTGCCAAATTTACAAAAATTGCCTATGATAAAAATTTTAAACCATGAAAATTGCCCATAAAATTTCTACAAAATGCTCAATATTGTTAAAAAGTTATAAAAATCATAAAAACCACTTACAAAAAGCTCACGAAATTAAGAATTGAGGGAAATAAATACCATAAAAAAGGAAATTTTCGCTCATTAAATTACGTACAGAGACTTGCAAAAGAGTAATATTTTTCACCAGAACCTTCTTGTTCCCGGATCTTTGCAATTCATTCCTCATTTAAAAATATACTTCAAGATAAGAATTGATAATTTGAAGAAAAAAAATGATCATAATTGAGAATGACGTTGCATTTCTCAAGGTGATGGAATGGGTAACGAAGCGATGAGAATTTCAATCCAATTGAAAGTAATAGAAGAGGTGGGCGGTGGGCCAGGAAAATAGGGTAAAAATAGAAGTACCTCTACATTACATACTCATACGTAGATAGAATTTAAATCAATAACGTGTGTGGAAATTCCCATAGCATTTAAAACTCGAATTAAGTTCATTATTCGTGTTCGATGTTAATGAATTAGGTTCACCAGGCGCGGGGGAGGGAGAGAGAGAGAAGGGGGAACAGACTCATAAAACTATCACTTTTCGGCGCATTTAATGGAGTATTTAATTTTTTAAACCTTTCGAGAAACTATAGCGAAAATGTAACATTATCTAATTAACGAACAAACTAAAACAAGAGCGATTTCATAATCAAGATTATTATGGGCCCTCGCATCGTAAAAATTTTACCAAGTCGTAAAAAAATTTCAACTATAAAGTCGCAAAATTGTAGGTAATTTTTCATCGAAAACGAACGATACGATACGAAAAGAAAAGCGAAAGTGAAGTTTTATTCATCGAGCTCCTTCGAGTACCTACGAAATTTAAGCAATTTCAGCTAGAAAGAAAGAAGCAATAAGGATGAAATTAAGCAACTTTTTAAATTAATGTTCAAAGGCGAAAAAATGCTTAAAATTGAAATCGCCACTTTGGAAAATTTTGAATAACGATCTCCTAATTTCACTCCTTTCTTCAACGAACCCACATCGACCATCGATTGAATACGTAATTCGTACTCTCTCGAAAGGTTATTCTCAACTTAACGAACCCTCTCGCGAAAAAAGAACCATATTTTATTTATTTCGAACCAAATAGAAAAAGAAAAGTCTGCATCCGTATCAAAAAATAATAAAAATAACGTAAAACTTGCCCCATTAAAAAGCCATTTTTATCGCGTTTTCCCCCCCATTTTAAGTAATTTTTCGCTAGATTAAATTTTCAAAGCGTGAATTTGCTCAGACCTTGAATTTTTTTCTCAACGATAAATTTTCCTTAACCAAGGTACATTCGGAGTCGTCGCGACGCGAATCGTGCATATTCATTTAACTAAATAAAGAAATACATTCGGTAAGACCAACCCCTACCTCTAGCTCTCGGATCCAAATCCCTAGGGAATGATTCGAGTTGAACTTTAACAAAAGCTTTGAAAAGGGTACGAGACAAAAAAATTCTTATTGTTTATCGAAAGTTCAAGGGTTAATGAACTTGGCGAATAAGAAACATATGTCTCGAGTACCTCGTCGAATAACGTTTATAGAAAAAACAAAAACAATTCTAGATTCAATTAACCTTTGCCATATGACTCCGATAACGACAGTCGAAGATTATAATGCGATTAGAGTAAAAACATCGAGCCAAAGGTTTTCATAAAGCCACGCTTACGTTATTTCTTTCTTCGAATCGTACTTTGTTTGCCTCCGTGTCGTGCACATATGCGAAAATTTCGACGTAGTATGGGAAATTTGGCCTGTGCAATGAAGCCATGCTCTTTTAAAATGCGTCTTCCTTTAGTATAAATAAAAGCAAAAATTGTTGGCATCTATTCCACACAACTTCGCGTTAATCTTTCGAGTCTGCGCTGCGTTTAAATTTGAAATTAAAAAAATACAGTCACGCTGATTAAGTCTGGCTCTGGGTATCATAAAGACCACGAGGCTTGTATTGAAATCGATTCGTAAGCGGCCGATTGCGTCGTAGTTGTTCTATAATAGATTGCGAATACGTACAATCTTTGTTTGTATGATAACGAAATTTTTTTTTAACCTTGACTTCCGCGTCGATACAGCACAGCGGCCAATTTACGTCACCGGGCGTTCTTTTTTACTCGTATTTTCGCGTCGGAGTTGAAATCGAAATTTAACTCTTTTTTTCTGCCTCGTTCTCCTCTTCCCCCCCCCCCCCCCCCCAACGGAATACCGTCGGTATCAAGCGAGATGCCCGCTGCGAGGTGACTTTTTCGACACCACTATATCTTTTTTATGGTATTAATTTCCAGTTGAAAAATATCGATTTGGCTGATTTTGTTTTTGTTTTCCCCCTCAGCAGATGAACTTTTACGAAGGATTCGTCTCGATCTACGCTGAGGTTACCACCAACGCCTCGTTTGTGTCATTATCGCGATAATAAATCATTCTCGGATGCTAATTCAATCTATAATCGTTCGTCGATGCAAAATAATTACTTATTGGTGATTGGTCTGAACGAAATACGACCGTACCTCGACGAGAAAGCGTTTGCGAATTACGAACGTAGGAGGTTAATCTCATTTTTTTTAGGCATCGCAAAGCGTTTTAAAGATTTGCAGCTTTGAACTGAGCTCGTGAAGCTGTATGTAAAATGCAGTAAGTGCCCTCGGCATCGAACAATTAATTGATGAGCTGCGTCTGGACAAGAGTGCGATAAGTGGTTTTTTTTCAACCGGTTATATGCATGGACAAGAGAATATGAAATCTATCAAATTTAAATCAACGATCCGGTATTAGTAAATTGGTGCTCTTTATTTTCAGGCGTGAACTGCGAACCAAAAGAAAGTTACGAGATTCTCTAATCGATTTAAATGGGTACTCGATACGCTGATATCTGAGAATCGTTAAACGAGTGTTGATAAAAAATTATAATACGAAATTTTATATATTGAAACAAATAAAGAGTTTTGAATACTCGTACGATCGTTCGAAACTTCAGCTATTTTGTATATTGGAATGATACGATACGTCATTTCAGTAAATCTGACTCCCATTTGATTAATTCAGTCACAAGTGTCGTCCACTTTGTTTAAAATTAATTCACTAATTTTGAATAAAACCAATGATGAATAATAATTTGTAGAATGAAACGACTGAAAATCTGCTACCTACAAATATTTTTTGCCAACAGCCAAACAGCCAAATAAATAGGTATTAAAACTGGTTGAAAAAGCAGAAAATTTCCATTTTTTAGTCATTTTGTAAAATGCCTAGTTACACGTTATTTTGAAAAATGCCTGAAATTAGTCATTTTGTGAAATATACGAATACTTCGATTTTTTATGAAAACCCTAAAATTAGTCATTTTGTGAAATATCCGAATACTTTGATTTTTTATGAAAAGTCTGAAATTAGTCATTTTGTAAAATATTCGAATACTTTGATTTTTTATGAAAAGCCTGAAATTAGTCATTTTGTGAAATATCCGAATACTCTGATTTTTTTATGAAATGTCTGAAATTAGTCATTTTGTGAAATATCCGAGTACTTTGATTTTTTATGAAAAACCTGAAATTAGTCATTATATGAAATATCTGAATACTTTGATTTTTTTATGAAAAGTCTGAAATTAGTCATTTTGTAAAATATTCGAATACTTTGATTTTTTATGAAAAGCCTGAAATTAGTCATTTTGTGAAATATCCGAATACTCTGATTTTTTTATGAAATGTCTGAAATTAGTCATTTTGTGAAATATCCGATTACTTTGATTTTTTATGAAAAACCTGAAATTAGTCATTATATGAAATATCTGAATACTTTGATTTTTTTATGAAAAGTCTGAAATTAGTCATTTTGTAAAATATTCGAATACTTTGATTTTTTATGAAAAGCCTGAAATTAGTCATTTTGTGAAATATCCGAATACTCTGATTTTTTTATGAAATGTCTGAAATTAGTCATTTTGTGAAATATCCGAGTACTTTGATTTTTTATGAAAAACCTGAAATTAGTCATTTTGTGAAATATCCGAATGCTTTGATTTTTTATGAAATGTCTGAAATTAGTCATTTTGTGAAATATCCGAGTACTTTGATTTTTTATGAAAAACCTGAAATTAGTCATTTTGTGAAATATTCGAATACTTGGATTTTTTATGAAAAGCCTGAAATTAGTCATTTTGTGAAATATCCGAATACTTTGATTTTTTATGAAAAGCCTGAAATTAGTCATTTTGTGAAATATCTGAATGATTTTTTATGAAAACTTGAAATTAGTCATTTTTTGAAATATCCGAATGATTTTTTATGAAAAGCCTGAAATTTGTCATTTTTATGATTTTTTGGGAATTTCTACGATGTTTTTAATGAGGTTTTAGAAAATTTTAATAATTTTTACTAAATTTTCGCCATGATTGATAGTTTTTTTTAAATTTTAAATGATTTTTGTGAAAAATTTTAATAATTTTTACGATTTTTTCTTCAGTTTTCATGATTTTGAGACCATTTCTATTTTCTACGATAGTTTTACTAATTTTTATGGTAATTTCATCAAATTTTACATTTTCAATCATTTTCATGATTTTTTGGAAATTTTGATTATATTTGTGTTGATTTTTATAGAATTTTTGTCCATATCAATTACATTTTCTGCAATTTTCATGGGGTTTTCTTCAATTTAATAATTTCTTAGATGTTTATGAAAGTTAACAATTTTTACAGTGTTTGAATCTTTTTTATAATCGATTTGAAATCTTCAAGTTCAAAAAGTCTGCTAATAATTTAACTGACCACTTTGTCATAAAATATTCCTACTCAGCCATGTCAAAAAATTCTTTAAAATATGCCTACTCGACAATTCCTTGGTATAATTTCTCTAATATTTTGACGAAAATTCACGAAGTTACTAATTAATTCAAAATACTAAAGAAATATCCAAGATTTAAAAGCTTTGCCCTCTATTTGTAAGGGGTTTTCAATTTTTCTCATATTTTCAAACTTTTATCGACGTTTGAAAGATTTTTCTTCACTTTTCAACTCTCCCCAATATGTTTTTGAATGTGATGTACACTTCACAAAAAGTTGATTGGAATCATTTTTCTTTCATGTCTCTTTGACCAGACATTAGTACTCGGTACTTGGTAAGACCATCTGAAAAAAAATCATTGCACGACATTCCAAGATATATAAGAGGATTCCAACGGAAATCACCAGACATCGAATCGCAATGCAGATTATTATGGCATCATGTCTGAATAATTTCAGTCTCGCAAATTGCGCCTATTGTTGCAACAGATGACGCATACGTTTCCTCCGAAGTGATTTCTTTCCATCTGTCAAAAACCCGTACAGACACGAGAACATCGTAGTACGGGCGTTGAACTAGTTTTTTTTTTCGAATGCACGGTCAATCGAAGGTCTAAATTCAGGCGTTGGCCTATACGAACATCCGAGGCAATGACCATTACATCGAGCTATATGAAATACCACACACCTAAAAAAATTTACCGACCGTTCAGATTACAACTCAACCCATGTACCGAGAAAAGCCGCAACTTTTCTTAGAATCGGATTCGCGATAACCGATCAAAGTTTGTAGTAATTTTCGCATGAAAACATGAAAAGTATCCGGTCTCTGGGTGTAATATTATCGTAGTATACCCACTACCCAGCGTATAGACCAACACAGAACAGGAAAACGTTTCCACGATGTAAATAAATTTCCATTTATCGACTCGACTCGTACGACCATTTGTATACTTGATCTTGTTTCCAATTTCCCATTCGAATGTGCCTGTCTGTGCCGTGTGAGTTGCGTCGCTCGTTCATTTCACTTCGATATACGTCGCAGTATGTATGTTTGCGGTAATTATAGTATGATGGAAATTCATGACGTCGTTGGCTACTTTCTCATTTCCAATTTAAACGCGACCGTGTCTATGCTGAGCCTGCGCCTCGTATGAAATGGGGTTTCGCCTTTCGGTGTATTTTATGTTTGGTTCGAGGCGAGCTGAAACATATTGCCGATTTCCAGCTCGCAATTATCACACTAGTTCCAGAGAGAATTGAAATTCGCGTTATCGGTCTTGGAAATGATGAGGAGGACGCGGTTGGTTTTTTTAATCGTTCGAAATAACGTTACGCGGTGGTTTTTTGTAAATGGCGATTTGTGGTTAGATTTGCTGAGAGTGAGGTTCTTTGTTACAAAATTCAACTCGTGCTGGGGATTTGATTGTGTTGTATGGAAAACAGGCAGCTTGGGTTTTATCACGTAGAATTGGCGGAATAACATTTCTGGATTTTGAAGTTTCGAAAAAAATATTTTCTAGCTGACAATATCGCTTTTGGTGCTTCAAATGTGATGGATTATTATTTTATTAAATATTCATTTGCTTGCAAAATGCCTGAAATGACATTTTACAAAATGACTGAAATGATATTTTACAAAATGCCGGAAATAACATTTTACAAAATGTCTGAAATGTCATTTTACAAAATGCCTGAAATGACATTTTACAAAATGTCTGAAATGTCATTTTACAAAATACCTGAAATGACATTTTACAAAATACCTGAAATGACATTTTACAAAATACCTGAAATAATACTTTACAAAATGCCTGAAAAATGGCATGCCTGAAATTTGTCATTTTACAAAATGCCTGAATAGTGAATAACTGAATAGTGACGACTAAAATCTAGTAATTTTGTAAAATACCTTGTAATTTCTAAATTTTTTTGAATTTTCAGAAATTATTCATTTTATGAAATGCCTAAAGAAATTTTAAGATGAAATATCATGTATTTAGTAATTGAATAAACTAGCCAAAGTACAGGGTGGCTCACATAGAAAGTCGATGGTTTTAAAAATGAAAATAAAAGCGTGGTAAAAAGCTGAATGCAAAAACCTCGTAAGCTAAGCTTCCTAGGAAAAACTTGATCTTTTTCAGCATGAAGAGAATTTCAAGTTCTACAATTTTGATTCCTAGCATTTTCGTCGTAGAACCCTTGGTTTGGCCAGAAAACCCATATTTATGGGAAATTTAGACCATATACGAAGTCGATGGTTTTGAAAATGAAAAAAATTTCCATAAACATAAATTTTCTGCCCAAAGTAATGGTCCCACAAAAAAATGTCAAGAATCAAAATTGTGGAGCTCAAAATTCTCTTTCTGATGGAATGATAAAAATTGAAATATCACATTTTGTTAGGAGACAATGAATTGAAAAAGACCAAGAATTATTTTATGTAAAAAATATTTTTGGGGTTTTCTTTCAGGTAAAATTTTTGATCATCGAAATTATGGATTTTTTTAAAAACTTCAATATTTTGTCATAGTATTGTTGTTGTTGTTTTTTGAGAAATGAGAATGAACTTTATTTCATCAATTTCTTTGGCTATTGGAATTAATCTTTAACGGGAAATGAAAACAAAAATTCTGACAGTTGGAACATTTTTTTATAGGTGGATTTTTTGCAGATCTAATTTTGAAAATCCATGTTCACCTCTGAATTTTAGGAATTTTCATTTTGTAAAATGCCTAAATTTCAGTCATTTTACAAGATGGCTAAATTTCAGTCATTTCACAAAAAGACAATTTCTAGGCTTTTTACTGAATCATGGTGTCTTTCAGGCTGTGAAAGTAGTGAAGAAATAGTGAACTGAAAAAAAGTAGTAAATGAAGTGAAAAAATAGTGAATTTTGTAAAAATTTCAATAAAAGTAGTGAAAAAACCGAAAAATAGAATTCAATTCAACTGAAATGAAGAAATTTAAATTTTTGAATTTTTTTTTCTTTTGAACAATTTTGACCTTCGTTTCATTAGGACGCAGTGCATTCCCTTATATTTTGATAAAATTGTCGAAAATCTCGAAAACACTGTCAAAACTTTCATAAAAACTATTTTAAAAATAAAAAAAAAGGACCAAAAACCATAAAAATTGTCGAAAATGTTAATAACCTTTTTTAAAACTATGCAAAAAACACACATTTTCACTCAAACGAACATTTATTAATCTTGTTGAAATGTTATCAAAAATTGGTAAAAATATTGTAAAAACGGTTCCAAAAATAATGAAAGTCGTCGAAAATTTTGTAAAAATTGCTGAAATTGACATAAAAATTGGTGAAAACATCGTAGTAATGGTCAAAGATGGCAAATAATAATGAAAACTTCGTAAAAATTTCTATAGTTTTCAGAAAATTATTTAAAATGAGAAAAAAAAAAAGCTCAAAAAGTCGTGAAAATCGTCGACAATGTTGTGAAAATTGTTCAAAAAATCATTTTAAAATGATGAAAAGCATTTTATTACCATTTTCTATCTGCTTACTAAATTCAAACTACTTTTACGTCGTTTTTGATAATTTTTCCACAGAATTTCGTTTCTTGATTTGTGACAAAATTAGCAGTTGGACCAACACTCGGCCCAAAGATGACTTGACTTTGGAACCAATTTCTGGCATCTTTGAATTTTCAAGAGAAATGAGAGAAGGTAAAAAGCACCAAAAAAATATATTCTTGAGTAATTATCAATCATAAAATTCAACTCACTCAGTTCCTTCGCCAATATTCCCTTATCCATAATATGAAAATTCGAAGCTTACCTAAAACAAATAAAACAAATAAATCATCGATTAGTCGAGTTATATAATCATCTCGTAGAATAAATTATTCTTCGTATAATTAAATAATACCAATCTACCATAGGCTATACCTCAAGACTTGAACAATGTTACACATAACTATGTTGATCAACCAACAAACCACACATTCTCTTTAATGTAGCAATACCTACAAACTTGCGTAAAGCTGCGCTGCATGTCAGAATTTCCATTATTTTAGATAATCGATCCGAGCATTAAAATCACCTCACCACACCTGCTTTAATTACCTTACCTCGTCCAATTAAAACACACCTACGATGTACGAAAGGGGAAAAAACTTCGCACCGGGGACACCAGGGTGCAAAATCCATCACCTTGAAAAACTACGCATTAGCACGTCTACTCGTCGCGACATTGTGCGAGTGGGGGGAAAGAGGAAAGCAAATGGTAAAATGGAAAGATAGTACATTCTAGGATTTAATGCACTTATAAAGTCGACTGTTGGCTTCGATCCAACTCGCGAAACGTAAAAACGCTTCCATAAGCTCGAATTTTTTACTCGAAAAAAATGGTTCTTTCGGTTTTTTCTGCATTTTCGGTGGAAAAAAAATGATGTTTATGGCCGTCCAAGTTTCGTATCTTTCTACGCATTAGATAAAGGCGGATAAAACGAGTTTGCATCGAAGATAGCCGCGAGTATGGTGGAAAAAAAATCGACCAGCGACGGCGACATCGTCGTAATCGGGCTCGAATATTCATTGGCCAGAAAATTACGCACTGCGAGAAGAGAAGCCTCCGCAATTGCGAACAATACGCAAGCAGTGATGAATTTTCAAGGCTTTTCGTATACCTTGAAGGTCGCCAGTCGCTGGGTACGATAATCTGGGTATTTTGTTTACAATACAATCCATCAGAGCTGTTTTTCTTTTGTAATTGCTGCTGTTTCTTATGAGAAATGTAAAGTTTACTGGTTTGTTCGTTGACCCCTTGCCGAATGAGTACACCAGACGGTCGGAACTCTGCTCGGTGATCCCGGAGCCAAAATCAAAGTCGAGGATTTCGACGTAGAAAAGGATGCCCACGTTGTGTGGCTGCTGATTTGGTACACGCGCGATTCGTTTTTATCCAAGTGTCGAATAATGAGAAAAAAAATCGCGTAAAAGTATATGTTTACTGTGGCGGGCACACGGTACTTGTGTATTTAAGACAAGGCTTCCCAAACTGGACTGTTTCGATTTTTCGAATTATTTGAAGGACTAGTGAAAGGAGCAGTTTGAAATTAAAACTCACCAGATGTGAAAAATTTGGGGAAAACCTCCTCCCAAATCTTAAGACTTTACGACTCGACAACTCGAAGTAATAAATCCAATAATGAAGTACTTTAGCACCTCCTGGATAATAAAAACGTTACCACATTAACTTGAAAAATTAGTGGTTACGTTGCTAACGCAATAGCACTCATGTACGCGTAAAATGGTCAACGTTGTTTTATCATGTGATTCGTGGCAAGGCCAAGAACTCAACGGTAAGGTAGGGCATGGGCTGCACCGAATCATAACAAAATGTTTATGTACATATATTAAAAATAAGAGAACACGAGAACCCGTTCTTTCCATCTTTTTTCGCGTGATCTTACCGACGAAAGGTGGGAAAAAAAGTTAAACGTGTCTGAAAATTTTTAAACATTTTGGTTCCAAAATTAAAATTTTTGCCAGCAGGATTTTCATATTGGAAGAATAAAAAATGCAAAAGTCACACAGACCCATAAAGAGGGGGCAAAGGGGCCCTTGCCTTAGGCCTCGATTTTCTGGAGAAATTCAAGGAATGGGCCTAAGGTGGATTATGAATTATTATCCCTCAAAATTGATTTTAAAAGTTTAATTTTAATATTTAGAAAAATTTTAAAAAATTGAAAATTTTTTCAGAAAGAATATATAAATTTTGAAAAAATTTCAGTTTTTTTTATTTGATGGGAGGGAACAAAAATTTTCCAGAGCCTGTTTTGGCTCTTGATGGCTCTGAAGCCACATGATTGCATCACGAAGACAAGTTGAAAATTAAATCCAGTAATGGGAATTTTTCGTGTTCGATCTCACCACATAAAATAGATTTTATCTATGACCTAAGACTATATTCGTACATGACATGGTATTTTTTGATGAAGTCTCGCATATCCCTTACTTCATATTTCCAAGTCGTGTTCTTATGCGATTCCATGTATGACTGATTCATTATTATCTCTTAGTACGTGCGAATCAAATCATTTCGACTGTGAATCCTGTAGATTTAAGAGAAATTTTCATACGTGTAATATAATACGAGCAATATTATTTTATGAGCAAGTTAATTAGAGAGGATTGATGGCAATTAATGGTGAAATAACGGGAACTGGTCAACTGGTGGTATTATCCCTGAAAAATTATTGCACAAAAAAAATTAAGTATTGGGAACAGGTCTTATGCCTTGAAGAATTGGAAAGTGCAGGCGGCTTTCTCAGAAGAACGAAAAAATGTTTAGCCTGAAAGTAAATAGATATTTAGTAATTCGCAATTTTTATTTTGAAATTTTTTTTTATAAACAAGTTATTATAATAGATTTCCAAAATTACCTTTTTCTCAAGTTATTTTGAAGAAATGAAAAAAATTGATAAGAAAGGGCCAAACCGAACGGCAAAAAGTATGCAACCCGCACAAGCGTAAAAGCCCTATGGAATAAAGTCAATCTGATTAATTTAGAAGAGACCAGCAATCATTCTGATGGAATGAGTAGTTGTAAAATTCAATGGGACATAGATAGATCCAAAGGAAAATTAACTTAATTGAATCTGAAGGTATTTGGAGTCAATTCGATGGAACGAAGACTAAATTTAATTAAGCATTAAATGGTATGAAGTTCATCAGATTGTATTTGAAAAGACATGGAATCAATTTGATGGAGTTAAGACTACATTTCCATCAGATTCAAATAAATATTGAGTAAATTCAATAATTTGAAAGCAATCTGCTAGAATTTAAAGAGACTAAATCAATCTGAGGTGATTCAATTTCATTCGATGGGATCTGAAATCAAATTTTAGGGGCATAGAATCAATTTTATAAGACAGAGCTTAAATTTCAATGAATTTAAAGAGTTCTGAAGTGAAGTTGATGCGATTTAGGTTTAATTCAAAGGTTCTGGAATCAGTCCCAATGAATGTAAAAGAGACCTGAGGTCAAGCCAACGGGATTCAGCTTGGATTTGTGGACTTTGAGGCAATCTAGAGAGATAGAATTAATTTCATAAGGCATAGAATCAGTCTTAACTCTAATAAATTTCAACCCTTTTGTGCCCAAGAGAGATCTGATAAATAAAATTTTGGATTTTCATTGCTTTGGAGTCGAGTCAATGCACGAGTCAAGTTTCACCAGTGAAAATTGAAATTTCACGCAGAAAATAGAATTAAATCAAATTTACTTAATTTAATTTTCCTGTGTGAGATGCAGGGTTCAACAAAATCCAAGTTTTTTGAAAAATGACAATTCCTGTGCTAAAATAAAAGTATCTAAGAGAGGAAATTTCTCATCCCAGTACACTCTAAAAGTTCCTTGCCAGCAATGAACGAAAAATTTTCACCCCTACTTTGATCTCAACACATAAATAAAAGATGAAAATTTCGAGAGAATGATTGCTGAGGTGGAAGATTTAAAAAAAATTGTTGTAGGGTCAAACTGAACAGATATTTTAAGTATTCTTGTTCGAAAAATGCAATGATATATTTTCTCAAAAATATTCACTAAATAATGTAAAAAGTAGAATTTGACAAATTACCCATTCCTTCAAATACACTAATCTAATCTAAATTAACAGTACCTATCAAATTCGCTGTAAAAGTATATCGCTAAATAGTCCTGTAACTTACACGCGACGCAATACATAAACCATTAAAAAATATATATTACATCATTTTCCCAGAAATTGTTGTTGATAGTCTAAAAAACTTTGAAAACAGTACGAATTTTCACTGTAAATCGAAAATCCTCCAACAATCTCTTCATTTTGTTTTTCATTTTATTTTATAAAAGTATGAAAATTTTCAATTTTGAATCATTTGGGGTCCTAAAAATATCTGGATTACAAACTCAAAATTTCAATTCCTTTTTTTTTAAATATTAGCAATTATAAAAAAGTTGGAGGGGGATGAAATTGAAATTTCTGCCCTAAAACTTTTTCCTTTTTAACCCTTTCGAATCCGAGGCTGAACTAGCACAGATTAAAATATTATCTGGAAAGATTCTCATAATAAAAAATATTCTAAGACTGCTGAATTTTTTTCAGTCCCTCATCATCAAAAGTTTTATCGAGAATGGCCCAATATCAAAATTGGCCCATGTGCATTCTCGACTAAACTGAAACGTTTATGAAATTTGTAATTTGGTAGAAATATGGAACGATTTTTTTAATGAGCGAAAATAACAAGAAAATTTAATTTATCTAAAATAGGAATGAAAAAAATAGAATGAAAAAAATCGTACTTTTTCCAGTGTTTCAAGAGCGGAGCGGGAGCGGGAGCGAGGAGCGAAAGGAGCGCAAGTTTTCCATAAGAGCGGAGCGGGAGCGGGAGTGAAGTTTGCAAAAAGTCAAAGAGCCCTCCCGGGGAAGAGCGATCTCTGAGGGAGCAGGAGCGGAGCGGGAGCGCCAAAAATTTCAACGCTCTTCGCTCCTTTTTTTTTTGCATAAATTTGTGACAACACTGTTTTTTTGAGCTTTTTGCTTCACA
>FIZU01020584.1:0-47801 GCA_900064475.1 Pseudococcus longispinus | reverse complement strand
TTTCTTTTTTTTGGAAAATGGTTTTTAAATTTAACTTCCATTACTCCCCCCCCCCCCCCAATCATTTGCTTCAAGAGCTACGAACTTCAGACTCAGAAATGGATGATCGAATTTGGTTATTTTTCAAAAATTGATTAATTTTACAACGTAAACATTTCAAAATATGGCTGAAAATTGAAAACTAGCTTCATTACGTTCAATTTTTTCTGCAACTTCGAGCAAAAAATGAATCGATATCTTCACCATCGCAATATCACGTAAAAATACTCAAAACATAAACTCGAAATTATAAATACGTATGTTTTTTCAAAATTACAGCTCAATAAATTGATCAAACAAACCATTTAAAAACACGTCGTGAGGCGTTCGTCCGCTTCAAGTGAAATTAAGACGTTTTCAGTTTCACGAAATAGCGCTCGTTTTGATTCGACCTTGATTTGTATTTCACTTTTTGGCCAAAAAAATTTCACGTCGAGAGTTGATTAAATAATGATTTTTAATTACATTTTAAAAACAAAGAGAACACAATACGAAAAATAATTTTTATTAAAATTTAATGAACAGTTATTTTTAAAGGTGCAAATTTGTTAAATTAAAAGTTCGGGTATCACGATGATTTTTTTTTCAGTCCATCGTTGGTATATTTAGCTAGGTGTCATCTAATTTTTCATCAAGTTTAAATTATGAATGTTGTCATGTCGAGAGATATTTCGAAAAATATGAATTTAAAGAAGCGAATAATCTGTCGTCCCTTTTCAAAAAAAAAGAAAAAAGAGATTTACTTAACTCACTTTGAAAACGAGATTTTCATTTTTAATTGAAATTGTAGGTATCAGCAGCGAACAAAACTGTATAAATCGAATTCCGACAATTCGTAGGTAGATATTCAATAAAGACGTCAGTTTTTGGGTTTCTGTTCGAGAATTCTGTAATATTTTTGAGGACAAAATTGATAAGGCAGTTGTTGAATAGAATTGCTTTCATTTTTATTGAAATATATTTGTTCGATTGATTTCACAAGGATAAAAAAATTAAGATTGTTCTTTAATTCTTGGGAAGGAAACTCGTATGACCTACTTAAGACTTGCTGCTCTTATTTGGGGAAAAATTGTCAAGTTGTTGAAGTAAGAAACTTTCCGAAAATGGCTCTAATGATTTATTCGATTTCGAGACCGAAATCGCCATCCCAGCCAATCCCATTCAACTTTCAACTACATGGATTGTTGAGCCTGTATAAGCGTAATATTGCGCCGCGTACTCGACTGGTAAATGCACAGGCAGGCATCGAGTCATAATGGAGGAATATTTAAAGGACGGATATCCTACCTGCGTTGAATCTGATAAATGTTAGCATCGATCATTGATGTTGATTCAAACAGTGGGGACGGGTGAGAGATGAATTCTGTTGTAATTGGTGCCCCATTAGCGTGAAGCTAATACTTAATAGCGACTGAATGGTTGCAATACCCTTGACACAGTTACTATCGACTTCACAATATGTACACGGTATAGCCAACAATAATCCAACTTGATGCTCGTTTTGGGCTTCGGCGTTTAGACTACCCGACGGTAGCGTATTGCTGCCATATTTAATTTTTTTCCATCGTCCATGTTTATATTTTAACATTTATTAGGATGTTGCCGCGTAGCTGGTACTCTCTGCTGTACTCCTAGGTACTTCGTACGCTACATCAATCGTAAACCGAACTATAGGAATAACTTGGAAACGTTGGTTTATAATATTTAACGGATATACAGAGATTGAGTCGGTTAATTAGTTTTCCGTCGAGTGTTCTTGATCTAATTTTAAATCGTGTTGGTCTGTTTTTTTTTTTTTTTTGTGAGTAACTACTTCGTATTGTATACTCTATCTATGAAATTGAATACCTATATTGACCCTGGAGTATCGATATATGATAAATGTTGCTAAAATTACTCATTCTAGACTCGAGAGTATTTTTTTGAAAGTCGAAGACCTAATAAGAGGCATTTCCCACTTGAAAAATGATAAAATTTTGAAAATTTTTGTGAGAAAATTATTTTTATAGCTCGTTATGGAGGATTATAATCCCATCATATGATCTCGTTTCAAATCTGTCATCATTTTATTAACTAATCGTACATGTGTATATGGTCCTTATCGCACGTAGTGAATTTTTTCCTCGCATTCAGACGACTGTACGAAGTTTTCGAATGGTTAAAATTTAATCAATTGTATCGAAAAGAGACCATCCACGATTCTTAACAAGTTCAAGTGATCGTGAAGTGTCTGATGTTGTTGACTTGTAAACAATAATTTCAATTTTTATAGCACTCCAATCGTAGTTTTAATTTTCTTTTCGTTGCTGAGTTTTGTGAAGGTTGTACGTATAGCTTAAATTGCATCCGGTTATACAGAGGAAATCTTCATTAAATTGATTCTCAGCGTTGAAATACGTACGTACGTGTATGTTGTTCAACACGTAAATTGTCCTTATTTATCTGTCTATTACATAGTACCAGCATGTCGAAATATTTTCAAATTAGCCGTGCCGTATGTATCGTTTGTGATTATAAATATTAGCGAATTAGACGAGAGCTACATTGTCGAATAGTGTAAGGTATCTTTCCGTGTTGGTTTTTCAGTCGTATTTGTACTATGAAAGTTAATAACTCGAATACATAGACTGTGGAGGCAATTGGAAAATTCAAAAATATTCATTTGAACCTGCACTGCCAGTGTTTTCATATTTCCTCGAATGATTGACAGGTTCTACCTCTTCTTTTGATACATTCGTATTTTGGTTCTTCGATAGTAAAAAAAAACGAAAGTTATAGATAAGTACAAAATTATTTCTCATATGGAAATTCGAATGTGTCCTAAAAATATCTTCCAAAAAAACAAAAAAAAAAATGTAACTAGAGTAAATTATTATAGAAACTTGGACGTCTATTTTTACCTTTTTTGGGGTGTTTTTAAATCGGTAAAATGTATGAAATCTTTGATTTCATAAATTCAGTATTTTTAAAAATTTCAAATCGCAACATTTTCATGATTTTTTTTACCCTTTTTGCGTTATTTTTTATCAATTTTTATGAAAATTTGAGAAATTTTACAGAAGTTTCAACCGTTTTTATGATCTTTCGACCATTATTGCCATAATTTCCACAATTTTAATTTTTTTTGACAAGTTTTATAATGTTTTCATAAATTTTTTGAAAATTTTGGCAATTTTAACAACATTTTCAACGACTTTTGTGATGTCTTGGTCATTTTTATCTTGTTTTCAATGATTTTATGAAAATTTTGACAATCTTAACAGTTTTTTGTCACTAATTTGTAATTTTTTTTTCACTTGTACAATATTTTTACAATTTTTTATGACAGTTTCAATAATTTCAACAATTTTCATAACTTTTTGACCATTTTTGCAATATTTTCAATAATTTTTATGAAAATTTTCAACGTTCTTGCAAAAAAATACTTTTACTACATTTTGAATAATTTTTACGAGTAATCCATTTACTCAGACTAAGGTTTCATGTTTTTTTACAAATCAAATAATAGAGTTATCGAAATGAACGTGGTTCAGGTTTTCAATTAATTTGGACTTATTAATGACTCTAATTTCATGTTCATTTTGAGCTTTTGATCTTTCAACGAAGAAATAAGTACTTGAAAATCCCAACGTAATAAATTCATGAAATTACGATGATTCGCGTACTTACTTAATACTTTAACAGAAAATCTTAAAATCATTCAAATTTTTCGTCACATGCTGGTGTTTTTGACCGTATGGATTTTGGTGCTATTTTTTCGACCACTGGAGAAAATAGGGAAGATTGGTCAAAAAGACCAGCATGTGACCAATAGTGTAGCCTAAGTGATAAAAGGCGAGTTAATTGAATTGTTAATGAATAAGTATCTC
This sequence comes from Pseudococcus longispinus, assembly GCA_900064475.1. Taxonomy (NCBI): domain Eukaryota; kingdom Metazoa; phylum Arthropoda; class Insecta; order Hemiptera; family Pseudococcidae; genus Pseudococcus; species Pseudococcus longispinus. The sequence goes on along the minus strand of FIZU01020584.1, from coordinate 43,893 downwards.
AAAATCTTACATTTCAATAAAAAGTCATTAAATGTTGAAAAATATCTCCCCTAAGCATCTTAATTGGTTATTTGTTAAGTAACATTGTTACTTTTTGTTATTAGTTTCTTCAAAAATTACTTGAAGTGAATTTTTTCATGATTTTCTTATTGAAAAAAAATTGATAAGAAATTGAAAAGAAATTCAAAATTAATTTTGAAAAAATATTAGGATTTTTTTCAATGCTAATGTAAAGTTCAAAATTTTGGAAAATTTGTTTTTTTAAAAATATTATTCTTGCTTAAATACGTATTAGTAAATATAAATATGAAATTTGAACTTTTCTGGTTTCATGGAGGGTCAAATTTTTGGAATTTTTTCATCTCCTCCTGGAATTTTTAAAGTAGATAATATGAAATGTTGAAGTAGTCAAAAAAGCACAATTTAATGTCGACAATTATTGTAAAAATTGTTGAGATTTTCATAAAAATTTACAAAAACGTGGTTGAAATTGTTAAAATCTTTACAAAAATCGGTAAAAACATTGTAAAAATGGTCAAAACATCATTAAAACCATCCATAATTACACCAAATTTTGTAAAAATTTCTTGAATTTCCATAAAAATCACTAAAAAGTTCTTTAGAAAAGTCAAAAAAATCATGAAAAATATCGAAAATTTTGTAAAAGTTGTGAAAATATTCTTTGAAATAATTGAGAAATGTTATAAAAAGTGATTTTTTTTTTTTGAAATGCCATAAAAAAATGTTGCAATATTCACAAATTTTCATAAAAATCATAAACAATAACGTAAAAATGGTATAAAATGAAAATTTTGGGAATTTTTATTGGGCTTTCAATAGATTTTATGGTTTTTGGCCTTTTTTGCAATATTTTTAATGATTTTTGTGAAAATTTTGACGATTTTAACGAGTTTTTGAATTTTTTTTTTCATATTTCAAATAATTTTTGGTGAAAATTTTAACAATTTTACAAGAGTTTTTCGACAGTTTTTATGATTTTGTGAACATTTTTACGATATTTTCACCAATTTTTATGGCTATTTCAATCGGTTCTATCACATATTAAACAATTTTCATAATTTGTTGACTGATGTTCAATTAATCATATTTCGAACGATTATTATAAAAATGTTAACGATTTTTACAATTTTTGAAACCTTTTCACAACCTGAGATTTTGTAAGTACCTATAAAAGGTTATCTGCCCGCCTTATAAAATTTTTAAAGTCCTAAAAATCTTACTTTTTCTGACCTCATCCATGAAAATTGGTGTTTGGTTGGTTAGGTTTTGGTCACTTTTTTTTTTATGAAAAATGGTTACGAAAGTTACTTTTTTTTTGGAAAAATTTAGGTACGGTGCCTTCCTGCTTCCATTTGTAATTTGATTGAAAAGTCGCGGAAGGTGCGGTTCTTATTCATACTTGGTGGAAAATTTTTTCTGATTTATTTTGCTCCCACTCCCTAAATTTGTTCTATTTTATGAAAAAATAAATCCTAGAAAGTTTCAGCTCCCTACATGCAAAATAAGTGGTGCCAAATTTCTCTCAAATTTTCGAAAAAATTTTAAAAATGTGATGAAATTTTTTTTATTTCTGATTTTTTTTACTCCATTCTTTCTAGATTCTCCTCCTTTTATTAGAAATGACTCTCAAATTTATATTATTCCCTCCAATGAGAAAATAGGCGGCTCCTTAAGTGGGCTGAAATTTTAACCCCCTCAAACACTCACTTTTATCACTTTGTAAAGAGGGATTAAAAATTTTATTGGTTAGGGAATACTGGTAAGGCCTAGAAAATTGGAAATTTCAAAATTTCATCCAATTTTCATTACTTTAATTTTTTTAAAGGGGGGGGGGGGCTTGAAGACACCGCTTGAAATTCAGTCAGGAAAAAAATGAAAAATAGGGTATTATTTTTTTATAAGAAGGAATAATTTTAGGGGGTTAGGAGCAAAAAAATTCAAAAGTTGAAAATAAAGGCCACCCTAGGATGTCTTTTTCGTAAACATTGCTGAAAGAAATATTCTTGTTCGATCGAAGATACTTACAAATGTCATCAGAGTTCCAAATTCAATACAGATTTTCAGAAAAATTTCTGCATATTTTTTAGCAAAAAATATGCCAAATCCTTGATGCGAAATGATCAGAATCAAAACAAAACAAAAAGTGTTTTTGGAAAAAGTTCAACGTTATTTCCTCGGAAAATGAATATTCATATGGTCATTTAAACGGTGACCACGCCTTCTGGTGTCTCCTTGAAATGTATTTCTAATTATTGTTTTGATCTAGAGAAAGGGGGAATTTTTAAGGGATTGTATTCATCGTACTTTTGTCGGAGGTTTTTCTCTGTGCAGTGCTATTTTACACAAAAATTTAGAAAACAGCTTGAAAAAAAACCACAATTTAAGATTTGAAAATCGAAGTCCTAATTTTTTGGCCTTCTCAAATCGAACCGAGGGATTTTTTGGGTCAAACTAGTAGTCTCGCAGCATCCCAATATTTTCTCATGAAAACGTTTATTCTAAAATAGCCTTACAAGTTGCGTCATTAAAAAAAGAAATATTTTTACGATTGACGCAAGCTTTTCAGTAGGGAAAAAAAATTCTCAGCTTGAATTTTATTTCGCTTTATGTAGTCGATAAAATATGCTTATTCTCCTGCGAAGTTATTCGTTTGATTAAAAATACGAATAAGAGATCGAGATGACACAGATTGGATTGAAGCAAAATACGGTGGAAAAAAATCGTATCGCCGATTCCAATTATAAATTTCGTTTATTGTATTTATTACGTTGTCATATCGTTCACGTCGCGTCGAATATCCCTGGCGTTTTTCTTTTGCAGCAGGAGCGCCGCGTCACATTTCGGTATTTTTTTCAGCGTCTGAGAGATTAGACCTTCGTTATATGTTCACGTAATTTCGCTTTCGTTTTCATTGGCATGGAAACCGAATTGGCGATGTTTTCACTTTCTTTGGGAACGTCTAAGTCGCGTCGAAGGTAGCGAAATTTTTCTCGCGGAAAGTAAATTTTATACGGCTGCCGAAGTAGAGGAAATTCTGTCGGAGGCGGCCGCGAAGTCTTTGAAAAAAAAAACTCGCAAGTTGTCGACGACGTGGTTGCATCAAAGTAAGCGAAAAACTTTCACTTTTCGTCGCTTTTTAGCGAATTTTTTAAGTATTAAAAAAATGTAGTAAGACTTGCATAAGATTTCGACGAGCGACGAAGAACGAACGAAACGAACGGTGTTTGCATAAAACATAAGCTAAGTAACGCTCCGCGCACCTCGTTTGGTCCGTAATCTGTAATAATGTTCCCTAAATCTTTTAGAAAACCGTGTCCCGACGAATTGTGCACCGGGTATGGTTTTTTTCACCAAGATGTGTTTTTTTTTATCCTTCCTTCGGTGGTTGTGGCGTTTAGGTGTTTTTTCCCCGCTGCCCTCTCGCCTGCTCGGCGATTCGATCGTCTACCTGGGTATTACGTACGATTGTTACTTTTGGGGCATTATGTGTGTACGACAAGTAACGTGGTATGTGTTCATAGAGGCGATGGCGGAGGTTTTATCTTGAAATGTAGCTCAAGTGCAACAGTTAACGATTACGTAAATAGGTCGAGACGGAATGTTGCGTTTATGTTACGTTCCCTCGGCGTCGCGTCGCACCTCGCGTAGCCCTAGTGGTGGATTTCCTCACGTCTCTGTGCGTTCTCGCGTTCTTTCTCCACTTCTCTCGTGTACAACTGTTCTTCGCCTTTCGGCCTCTCTCTCGCGCCCATTTGTTTGAATTTTTTTCTCTCTTTCGAGTTTGTTTGTTTGCGATGCAACGCTATAATGTATTCAAAGAGAGCAGTTTCCAAGGTGGTGGAGGAATTAGCTTGGAAGTGATGCTTCTTCGAGTTGCCAGCGTATCCCATATGCTGAGATATGCTCTTTTTAGCTGATTTTCGAGAATCGAAAAATCTGCTGTTGAAATTGATCTGGCGATTTACCTGAAATTTTATCCAGACGATAAGTTTCGTAATAATTGACCGAGTGAGCTGAAATTTTTATGAAATGTCAAGTGCTACTGGAGATAAAAACCTATTGAATTCGAAAAAAATCGATGAACCGGTTTTTGAGTTATTCCTGATTGAAATTTTCAAAAACCTGTAGCGCCCTGAATGAAGCATTTACGAAAAATTTGTAAATGACCTTTTTGATAGTATTTAAAAAGATGTACAAAAAAGGTCATATACAATTTTCATTTTTATGAACCGGTTCTCGAGATACTGGTGATTGAAATTTCCAAATACCTCTAGTGCCTTTAATATTGCACTTACGTGAAAATTGCACATAACTTTTCGAATAGTATTTAAAAGGGTCCACAAAAAAGGTCATATACAATTTTCATTTTTGTGAACCGGTTTTCGAGATATTGCTGGTTGAAATTTTTAAATACCCTTAGTGCCTTAAATATTGCACTTACGTGAAAATTGCACATAACATTTTGTGTAGCATTCAAAAGGGTCTACAAAAAAGGTTATATGCAATTTTCATTTTTGTGAACCGGTTCTCGAGATACTGGCTATCAAAATTTTCAAATACCTCTAGTGCCTTAAATATTGCACTTACGTGAAAATTGCAAATGACCTTTTTAATCGAATTTGAAAAGATGGACAAAAAAGGTTATATACTATTTTCATTTTCGTGAACCGGTTCTCGAGATATTCCCGACGATATAGTTTTTCTTTCCAAAAATTCAAATTTTGTTTCAATTACTCATCTGAAGTGAAATTTTTAGACTTATTATGAAATTGACAATGAGAAAATCAGCTTTTCCAGCGCATTTGCCGCATTAGTGTTTTTTTGAGCATATTGTCGACTTGGTGGTGCTGTACGAGGATAAATATAGATTTTTGTCATCGGTATCGGGGAATACCTCGTGGTTCCGTTGGGTGGAAGTTGCGTTGCCAGTCGTTGGTGATTTTCGTTACCAACTTGGAATTGAATTTGATGTGCGGATGGTTGGTGGTGGCTCGTACGTCAACGTGTAACGACCACAGCAGATGAAAACAAGTTGAAAACAAACGCCCAGGCCCTATGTTGGTTTATACGTTTCATAATTGACGAAGAGGAATTTAAAAATAAATTTCCTTGACCGTTTAGCCGTGTACGATTGATAAAAATCGTGAGAGCGCTAAACAACGTTATATTTTTACCCGCTTGGTTAATTTTAACGTCCATAATTGCTCAAAAAAGTCGCTTTTTCTCTCTTTTCTTCCAAGCAACGCCGTCCTGTTAATCTGCATTGTCTCTGGGTACCTGGGATGGGGAAGGGGGAGAAGGGAGGGACGCAGACGTATATGTAATTGTACTGTACGTGTGGTAAATGTGTGTGCATGTGTCGATGTGTACAGTAACAAGTGTATAATCCAACATGTATATAATTGAAACTGGATAGCCTTCGTTGGACTAGTTATTTAGTGCTTCATTATTCGCGTGCGCGAATGAGTACAAAAATACGAGCACGCGCGCATCTTTTTCGTACGTCAGCGCAGAAACTACGATGCGATTTTTACCTGTATTGAGTATACCTACATAGACGTAAGAAACTTTTTTCCAACTTTTTTTTCTCGTTTGTCTTTCCTTCGGTCGAATATAATACTTTACGAAGGACCTTGTCCTGAAAAATCTACTTGTTCGACTAATTTGAAAGTCTGTATACGTCGGTGCATAGGATATGAGGTATAAAAACCGCGCCACACCGAATATACATACGTACGACGAAGATGAGTGCGTTTTATTACCAAATACGTAGCGGAATTCTGATGCATCGGCGTACTCGTACGAATTGTAAATACATGGTATAAATATTCCAATATTTAATGGTAATTTATCCCCCAGAACCAAGGTGTATTGTGTGGTCGACAGACATAGAGCATATGTACTCGTAGGTAAACTCGTACGATGATAAAGAAAGAAGTGTTCTTCTGGAACGAAGGAACGAATCAGCGAATATGTATTCAGCATTGAGTTTGTGTTGAGCGCCGCACCTCACCTCACCTCGACTCGTCGACGTTGTGATTATGTACGCGCCGAATTGATGCAACAGTATGGTACTTACGGTGCTATTTTTAACTTTTACTTTTCAGTTGGTTTAATGCAAATAACGGTTATTCTTTTTACCATTACACTCCCTAGTGATAGCGCTCAGAGTTATGGCAATTGTCAAATGTTTACGTTACGTTATCGTCTCCTAAACCCATATATTATTTGTTGCCATAGTATACATATAAACGAGTCCGAAGCTTGAAAATTTTTCAAACATTTAAACCAATTGATTTGTTAAAACCATTGAAATTACGAGATAAACACGTTTTTTACTTTTAACGTGATACGTCGACTGGGCCATATCGTCTCGTTGACTGGAATAACGTACGGTTAGGTGGGCTGTGACGATGACGCTGACGTCGGTTTTAACGACAAGAGGTTTTTTTTTCGCTTTGGTGAGAAAATTTCAAACGTGAAAAAATTCACGCCGAATTGTAGAATGAATATTGGTGTATTGGAGAGCTCGTGATAAAGAAGTTTATCTGTTATCGGGTACTTGAAGGAGTGAGAAATGCATTTCGTTAAATTACGTAGGATATTTTGATTGACGTGTGTGTATCTATCGATGGTTTCGAGAATATCCGCGTAAAATGTTCAGAAATTTTGGTAGGATGATCGTATAAAGTTACGAACACCCCCTCTCCCCTGCAAAGGCCCACGTCAATTTGGAATTTTCAATCCTTATATCTTGAACTATGTTATGAAAAGGAAATCTGATGAAATATTTATTCTCTAAACGAAATCCAGGTTTGTATTTCGGATTTTTTTTTCAATCAGGCTGAATAAAATTGAAACTTGGGCATAAAAATTCAATAAAATTGAATTTTACTGATTTTTTTCAAAGATCAGAGAAACATGGGAAAGAGTATAGTGCATTTCTCGATACCAGATAATCAAAAAAATGAGGTTTAAACGAAGAAAAAAATATCACGATTTTTGAAAAAATCTTCCAAAATTCATGAAAATGAAGAAAAGAGTTAGTGCTTGAGTAAAGTGCAGAGGGACTTTTTTATTGAAAACTGTTGCTCAAAAAGCAAAAAAAAAGTATATTGAGCATTTCATTAAACAAAAAATGAACTATTGTTGGTTCTTGAAATATCGTGAAGGGGAAGGGGGGAGGGGTCACACATTTTTCGAACCAGGGAAAACCCTTCGCCAACAGTTTGTGCATTTACATTTACGACTTGGAAAAAATTATCTAAAAATACCTAAATTTTTGAAATGTGCAAAATTGTTGAAATATCATTAATATGATTTAAATGTAACTACATTGAAACATCCGAAACATCAAAAAAGTCTTGAAATGTTGAAAACTTGAAGCAGAAATAGTCGTCAAAATTGTGTTGAGATTTTCATAAAAATTATTTGAAATACATAAATTGTGAAAACGATCAAAAGATCATGAAAACCTTGGAGAATTTTGTTTCAATTTCTTGAATTTTTTTTTCTAGAAAAATCAGTAAAAAATAAAAACTTTGTTAAAAAGAACAAAAAATCATAAAAAGTATCGAAAATCTCGTAAAAATTGTGATAACATTCCTAGAAATCGTTGAAAATGTGGTAAAAGTGCTTGAAATGTCATAAAAAACGTTGCAATACTCACAAATTTTCATAAAAATGATAGAAAATAATACAAAAGTGGTTAAAAATTATAAAAATTTTGGAAAATCGACACCTTAGGGCAAAAAAGTGTTATCTGCAGTTTATTGTGCCTAAGAAAAAGTACCTAAGGCCCATTTTTTCAAAACACGTCTTTTTCCAAAATTGGCCGAAATTTATCCAAAAACATGTTTTGAAAAAAATAGACCTTAAGTACTTTTTTTTTGGACACACTAAAATTCAGATAACATCTTTTTGTTCTAAACTGTTGAAATGTGAAATAAAATAATCTATCTTTATAATTTTTTTTAGTGATTTTTGTAAAAATTTCGACAAGACAATATTTTTGAAGACTTTTATGTTTTTTTATCATTTTTTTCATGTTTATAATAATTTTATTAAAAATTAACACTTTTTACAAGATTTTCGAAAGTTTTCGTGATTTTTTAACCACTTTTATCATATTTTTATCAACTTTTATGACAATTTCAGGAACTTTTACGAAATTTCCGACAATTTTCATGATTTTTGAATCGTTTTTACAATATTTTTATAAAGTTTTTTCAACATTTTGACAATTTTCACAACATTTTCGACGATTTTCATAATTTTTTAATAATTTTTTCCATATTTTAAATGATTTTTTTGATTTAGCAGTCATTTCTACGATATTTTCACCAATTTTTTTGACAATTTCAAGCAGTTTTACTATATTTAAAATTTTTTCACAATAGTTGCATTGATTTTTGCGAATTTTTTAAAACCATTTTTACAACATTTTTAACATTTTTCATGATTTTTGACTGATATAATTACATTTTAAATGATTATAGAAACTTTAATGGTTTCAAATCTGAAATTTTCCAAGAATAGAAAGTGATTTGCCTATGGGTTGGAAAAATAGGGAAAAAATTGTGGATTTTTAAAACAGTTTTATGGAGTTGAACTTTTGAAAATTTTTTTTTTTTGAAATTGAACTTTTGAAAAATACCTTGTTTTGATATTTAAAAATTGAATTCACTCAAAATTTATTTCAATCAAAGTTTAAGTTTCCTTTGAGAAAAATTTGCAAAAAAAAAGTTCATAAATTTTGTTCAAAAATTTTCAAAAAGTCAATTTTTTTCGATTGAAAATTTGAAAAGTGTTCAACTTTTTGATTACTCAACTAGAATCTAGTTGACATGGATATGTCTAATGGCTGGGGTCAATCCTAAAATTTTGTCCATTTTTTTATACAAATTTTTTGTCTATTTTTCGTGTCCGAAAAACCGTCACGAAATTCTTTTGACGATGACTTTTGAACATTTTGTCAGACTTTTTTGGAGTTGGAAAAATTTTCATATTTCCATTGACGTTTTGAACTTTGAAAATTTCAGAAATAATGCTGACTTTTAGACAATTTGTCAAGTTGATAATTTAGACTTTTTGAATTTAGAAAATTGTCTTTTTGAAATTTTGGCAGACTTTTTGGAATTTTAAAAATTTTCAGATTCCCATTTTGACATGGTATGTCTAATGGCTGGGGTCAATCCTAATCGCTGGAGCATGAAAAATGCTTGAAAATATATTGGTGAGAGAGGGGTGAGGAACGATTTTTACAAAACCGTTGGCTGTTTTTATGTCATTATTTATGATTTTTTTGCAGTTCTTCGAATTGAAACCATTTCAAATGTATTTTTAAAAATAGTCGTGTTTTTTCAAACAATTTTAATGCTTGTATCAGTTTTTATGACATTTTGAAATATTTTCTCAACGTTTATATGCCAAAAAATTTCAAATCGTTTCGCAATGTTTAAGAATTCCTTAATAATTTTACTGAAAATTTTGAATCGTCTTCAATGATTTTTTCTTATTTTTTTGAACAATTTCAATTGTATGTACCATTGACTTATCCCTCTTCTTGAAAAAAGACATAGGTACTTTTGTTTGCTTCGAGATATTAGTGTTTGTTCTGATAACAACTCTAAAGCATATGGGGGAATTTTTTTTAAACGTGGTGCTATGTGTGAATGATAATCAAATGCGTTCACGATTTGGTAGGTATGTTTTAAAAATGCATCAAGGCGCCTTGAAGGTAGACATGTTTTTGAAATTTTTTCTAGCATAATTATTATTGTAACGTTTAGTAATAAATCATTCGTCGTGGTGTTTCAATTGAATAAAAAAAAATTATGCACGAGAAAAAATTTTTTAATTGAAATATTCGCTCGGAATATAGCATATAGTCTTCTTCCCCGTATTATGATGTAAATTATATAAGCGACCCCACCGCGTCGAGGTTTTTTTTGTCGCTATTGAAATCCTACTCCTTTATGACCAAATTAACTTCTATTAAGTTGGTCGTTTTTGTACACGTAGAATATGTACTCGTACGTCTACGTACATGTTTATATACGTTGCTCTTTCATAAAAAGCTATACCAGTTCCGAAACTCCTTTAAATATGTACGTACGACGGCGACGGATGAAGAACGTCGAAACCCGCTGAGTTTTATTTTACGAGCTTCCCTCATTTCGCTTTAATTGACGTCGGAATTATTGTACGTTATCTATGAGTATAGGGGGTACCTTACGGTGATATTAACGACGCGATACGAAATTTTAGCGCATGTTTGTGTATTAAACTAGAGCGTTCCTAAGCGTGCGATTGTTTCGGGGGGCGAATTCCGAGAAAATTGTGGAAACGAACGGGTGAGCGAGGAGGTGTAACACGAATATTAAATCAGAACGAAAGGTGACGAGAAAATTGACTTTAACGATGTTTTACGAAATCCCATTTAATTTCTCTATAGTTTCGTATATCTTCGATTTGTATTAGTAAAACTTCAGCCAGGGTTTATATGTATTACGTAAACAGAACTGATACGAGTATAGTGTTGGCATATTTTCGGAGCTAAAATATTTTCAAGGTCGATAGAAAGAAAATTATACGTTTGATTTTTTTTCTCTCTATGTAATAAGGGTGTTTCTCGAAAGCTTCTCGTGTGTTAATAATTTTTTAGAATACCATCCCAGCAAATATTTCCTCGTACTGTTACCTAAATTTATCTCTTTATTCCGCCCTATTAATTTTCCTTTTATGGTTTTGTTTTTGTTGGATGTATCGTAGACTTTATGCTTTACCTGGTAAATCGATGGTTGGTTACTGTGTGTAGATTTCTGCGGCGCTTTGTACAAAATGTTTCGCTGGCTGAAAAAGCAAACTAAGTGTTTGAAATCAGATAACGGTGTTTTTAATTCAGCTTTGTAATATACAGATGGGTTTCTTCGGCTTGATAATTTTCATGTTGATGTTCTTTTCTTTTCGTAGATTTTCATTTTTTTTAGGCCGAAGTGCCTAGGGTAGGAATTTGCAAGTTTTTAAAATTTAGTTCAGTTCAGGTGATCGTATAGTTGATAATTTTGCTCTCTCTTCGATAATTTCGTAAAGTTTGAGCCTAAAAAGCTCCAATAAAAAAAGTCATGCGATGATTCGCAAAATAGGTCATGCGTTGTTTTAGTCTAAATGCTATTTTGCAGGAGCCAGATATCGATGGAAATGTTTTGATTCTAATTTTAGTTGTATTAAGCCAAATTAAGCCCTTTTAAGATGAAAAATATGAAAAAAATACATCAAAGCCTAAATTCAAAATTTGAAAAATGAAAATTAGACATTTTTTGAAATAAATTTTTGACCATGACCTGATGTGTAATTTTTCAGAAAAATACAATTTTTATCTCGATTGTATCTCAGTGTTGCCAATCAAGTTTTGTGAAAAAAATCGCCATTTTGCTTTTAAAAAAAATCACCAGAAATAAAAATGAAAAAATATTTTACATTTCGCCTTCGCATCAGAAATTTTAAAATTTTGTTTTTTTTCGCATGGTAATTTTTTAATTTAAAAAAAAAAACTCCCTTTTTTTGAATGATTTTTTTTTTTAGCCAGAAAATTGAAATTTGATGAGAGAATTGAATTCTGGACAAAATTTCCATCATTTTGAGTATCTACACGGGTGGGGAGAAAACCAAACGAAACGAAAAACGAAAAAATTAAAATGTAGTAAAACAAAAAACGAAAAAGAATGAAAAATTAAGAGAAAAACAAAACAAAATAACAAAATTAATTTTTTTTAGAAAATTGAAGTAAAAATTTGTAAAAATGAGAAAAATTTTTACACTTCGCCTTTGCATCAGAAATGTTTAAATTTTGCTTTTTTTCGCATGGTAATTTTTTAATTAAAAAAAATACTCCATTTTTTTAAACGATTTTTTTTCCAAAATTCGAAGTTAGTTTCTTATTTTAGCCAGAAAATTGAAATTTGATGAAAGAATTGAATTCTGGACAAAATTTCCATCGTTTTGAGTAGGTGAGTACTCACAAGAGCATGGTGGAAAAAAGAAACGAAATAACGAAATTCACAGAAAATCTCAAAAAACAAAAAAACGAAACGAAACGAAAAAATCGATGGACTACAAAACGGAATAACGGGAAAAAATCTCGTTTCAATTCACAACCCTCAAAATTACCGACATAGGCAACCCTACTGCATCTACCACTGAAGAAGTGTAGAGGACAATGACATTTTCCCAGTCTATTTCAAATACTAATAGTAATAGTAACTCTTAGTACTGAATCACACCGTCTTCTTCTGCAGCCTCTCCAAGACCAACTCCAATGACCGTTGTACGAGTATAACATTCATTGTCATTTGCCAGAACTACATGAAATGTATTATTGGCAACGTCGCGTCGCATTTCCACCAATTCTGTTTTTCCTTTGGTGCTCTATGATTTTTGTTTGAAAGAGCGTTAATTAATTGAATATTTTATTTCTAAGTCAACTACTAATCGGATTAATTTTGAGACAAACTCACGAATTAAAAAAAAAAAAAAAAATACAGAATAGCTTAGAAAAAACTTTTCTGCAAAAATCCATTTTATTGATTTCTATGAAATACGCCATAAAAGTTTATTGTTTTTTGTGAAGGTCTGTCACTGAAGTAGGGTATAGGACATTTTCTTTGTTTATTTCAAGTAGGCAGGTAGTACTGAATCATACAGTCTTTTTCTTCGGCCACTCCAATCACCAAATGAAATGTATTATTGGCAACGTCGCAGTTGAAAAAATCTATTATTTTTTTGATGCTCTATAATTTTTTTTCGAAACAATGTTGTTTCATTCAATATTCAATTTCTGAGTCGAGCTGTTAATGAATTAATTTTGAAAGCAAACTTAAAGGTTTTCAAAAAAAAAAAAAATTCATGAGCAGAAAATTTAGAAGCTTAACTGACGGATGATGATCTATTATACTTATATGCATTTATATTTTTTGCAATTCCTTAGAAAGGAGGTATGACTTCGAAGAATTGGTGAATAATGTAGGTAATCATCCGTCTTCATATTTTTTTCAAGTCATTTTTTTTGGTATAATCATTTACAAATTTAAAATTTGATTATAGCTCACAAAGCACAGGTTCAAACGAGATTTTTTGAATTATTGAGGAAAACTTCCCTTCTCCCCTTCCCCTTCCTATCTTTTTTACTCCAAAAAAGGATAGAAAAGTTGAAAATAGTTCTTATCTTGCCTGACTTGGTTCGCTCCGTGCAGTACGAGGTCGAGATTTTCAATAAATATTTATTCTTTCTCGAAGCTCGTCTATCGAAGTAAAAATTACTTCGGAAGACCATCATCGTAAAGAATGACGAAGTTATATAACAAACGGATATTTTTCAATTTCGAAAATTGGTAAAGAAAAAAGGCAGTCATCAAAACACCTATTTCCCTCGACACCCCGCCACCACCACCCAGCTCCAAAGTTAAGATCCGAAGTCGAGCCGGGGTAAAAAAAATATATAAAAAAATAGCGTGTCTTTAATTTACTACTTAACGCCGGTCGGCACGCCACAGTTATTTTTTATTTTATTTATTTTTTTTCATTTAACATCGCGAGCCTTGGTCTGTAAAAAAAAAATATATCGGTGGGAAATGTTCATATATCGGAGTGAGAGAGTGAAAGAGTGTGATAATACAGAAATAAAGTAGGAGATTAATAAGTAGGTCAGTAGGCTAGCATCAGGGGCAAAAGTTCCTCCCCTTACTCTCGGTACGCGTCTCGGCTCTCGACCGTTTTTTAGTTTCGTGTTCGGTGGGGTGGCCTCCTGCGCCCTATTTCCCTTCCCCGCGACAACGCGTCGAAGCCTGTGTGACTTCATAACAACGTAGAGCAATACTTGGAAAGTAGGTCGGTAGTCCCCGTCACTTTCACTTATTACATGTAGTAACGCTGCCCCTCGCGTCGCGTCCCATCAACCGTGGCCCTGTAGCGTTGTGTGAGTAGTCGTCGCGCGTTTATGCGTGCCTATGTGTGCGTACGTGTGTGCTCAACGTGTAGCCGCTCGTATTCCCCATGATTATACGTCAAACGTGTTAGTGTATCGTGGTCGCCGCGCCGCCGCCGCCGCCGCCGCTCAGTCGTCTGTCGCCCTTGTCGCCTTGCCTACTTCTCTCGCACAGACCTAAAGAATCTTCGTTCGGCGGTTTTTATATCGTACGTATGATTAGGAATCATTGTTTTTCTTTCGTAGTGCCATCGATTCCGTGCCGAAACGTCTATCGTTCTAGCCCCCTTGCCCTGCATAATCAATACAGCAGGATTCGAGTGCCTGGATTGTGTATGGGGAAATTAATTCAGTTTTGGATTCGAATCGTCGAATGAATGGGTTAAAGTTCGAAAATAGGTACCTAGGAATAAAAAGTGTAGGTTGGTAGGACAAGTTTGAACAGGATTATCGTTGTTACGATACGTTCGACGAGGAGTTAACGGACACGTAACGTAGCCAACGTGGTTCTCGCGTTTTAAAACGACGCTATCGTAAGAATCGGTGTAAAAAAATTTTGGCGGCAAAATGAGTAATTTTTTATCACCGGTTTACTCGTCGACGTAGATTCGCCGGTGTAAGGAGCGTCGGTGCGCGAGGAAAGAAGAAGAAAAAAACACGACACACACACGCACACAGCGCGACGGCAGACGACGTTTTATCTACGCCGCCGCCACCTAAGTTGCGGTACGCGGGGCAAGGTGTGACGAGTGGGCCGGTATGGCGGGAGTTCGTCCGCGCGCTCCGCGACTCAGTTTGTGTTCATACTGCTCGGCCGTCTGTTCGCTTCAGCCGTGATGCGTCCTCTTTCCATTATTACCGCCGCTGTTGCGTTATTATTACATACTGCTATCGTACTGTAAACGCGTTTACCTGCTCTACCGCGCCGTTTCACAGCATTCTTCGGTGTCCTACCGCAACCGTACCTTCGTGGTTACCTTTTTTTCTCTCTCGTCGTATTTTTTAGCGAAAGAAAATTTTACCAATTCGTTTTTTTTTGCACCGGTTTGCGCGAAGACCCCGGAATCTCGTTGGATTGTGCGACATCAAATTTCTCGTTCGTTCGAATTTGAAAATTTCGCGTTCGCTGGATTTCGCGTTCGAGAATTGTATGATTACGTAATTGTGCGGCGATGTTTACGAATTAATTGTTGTATGTGCCGGTCGGTGTTATCGACGAATCATACTCGATATCCTATTGTTGTTGCTGTTTGATGATACTTCTATGCCAGATACCAAACCATCGAATTGTAATCTGTACGTGTGCCCGATGATGATCATTCGTCGAACAAGTTGAATTCAATCCTGTCTGTCGTGATAATTTCGATGCTAGCTACGAATTTGCGAATCATTCGATAATGACGATAGTTTGGTGACCGACTGTTGTGTGTGTTTGGCCAAAGACAGCAAATAGCTGTCCGATGGCTCGAATGTTTCATTAAACTCGATGATTTTTTACCTTAACAGAGCTATTTTTTGATTCATCTTTGTCGGTTTTCGATTGTTTTTTGGTTTTTCGATCGTTGCTACACTGGTACATTGAGTGTGATCGTTTTACTAGTATTAGTGATTGTCTGTACGTGAATCCGTGTGTTTCGCATACGAGAATCAGCCTCTCGCCGGTGATTCTGTCTGCGTTTGTGGTGCGAGATATTTCTTCGGGTAGAAGTGTTTATCGGTGATGGTTATATTATGATATCTATGGATCAACACGCGTCCTCTCTGGCGTCGCTAGGTTTCAGTCTGAACGGAAGCGGACATAATGGAAACGGCGGCAGCGGTGCCGGAGGTGGCTCAGGCAACGTCCAGACCGGATCGAATTCGGTGGTCGAAAACGGCGGTTCGGCTTCGAACCCGCCGCAAACGCCCCATTCGGGCAGCATTGCCGGGCCTCCGCCGCTCTACGGATCGCCGCCGTTGTACACGGTGAATTCGATGGCGGCTCCGCAGCAACCGCCGCAGCCGCCGCCTCAGCATCATCAGCAAAACGCGCCGCAGCAAAATGCCGCCGCTCAGCATAACTCGATGTTGAGTTACAATTTCAATAATCTGGACACTTCGTATTTGTTTTCGGGTACAGGTGCGGCGAACAACGCCGGCATGGAGGTGGCCGTCACCAGCGGCGTAATTAGCTACTCGCCCCAAGCGATAGTCCAACAGCATCACGGTACTTGTTCCAATCAACCACCTACCGCTGATTTGCCCGATACGAAGGAATGTATCGAAGAATTGTGCCCGGTATGCGGTGATAAAGTATCTGGTTACCATTACGGTTTGCTTACTTGCGAATCGTGCAAAGGTTTCTTCAAAAGGACCGTCCAAAATAAGAAAGTGTACACGTGCGTCGCCGAAAGAAGTTGTCATATTGATAAAACCCAAAGGAAACGGTGCCCGTTTTGTCGATTTCAAAAGTGCTTGGAAGTTGGAATGAAACTAGAAGGTAAGCGATTGTGTTCCATTATTTATCTATCTGTACACTCTGAGGGCCCAAAATCGTCTCAAACAGTTTGATGATAAGAATTAGGTACTTGGTTTTCGCTTCGAACGAATGGGAATTCGCCCAAGTCGAAGGACTTGATGGCAATTCGGT
Source organism: Pseudococcus longispinus (assembly GCA_900064475.1). NCBI lineage: Eukaryota > Metazoa > Arthropoda > Insecta > Hemiptera > Pseudococcidae > Pseudococcus > Pseudococcus longispinus. The sequence continues at coordinate 27,259 of FIZU01020584.1, read as the reverse complement.
TCGATGCGGTTTTATAAATTCCGAGTAAAATACGTATGTACTCGGTTCGGTATACTATAGGATCGTAAGATAATTGCTTTTTATTGGCTGAATGGCTCCTTTTAGGATATAACGTTACGACATTAATTACGATAAAATACGCTGCTTTAATGACGTCAACTGCCATTATTACGTAGGTCTACGCCACTGTAGTCGTGTTCGTGAATAAGTTCGAATTTATAGAATTACTGTGTTTAAAGTTTTATACTCTACGACGTGTACCTATCTAATCTATTAGTTTGTACACCTGCGACAGAAGGGTGATAGTAGGTGGGCAAAATCCGTCTATCAGAGGTTTGAATGTAGATTTTCAAGTACCATGTTTTGAGCTTAGACCGGCTCGGAAAATGTAGCTTTGATTAGGCGTTCGGAAATAGGTGATTTTGATTGATAAATGACTGTTCGAGGTTCATTTTTATGTATGATTTGTTATTTTTTTGAAATGTTGAGTGTGGAGTGGTCGTGTGTTGATTCTTCAAGTATGTTTTTATGGTTAAATTTTCATCTGAAAGTTTCTTTACGAATGATTTTGACTCGAGAAGATGATTTTTTCGGATATTTTCGTCATTTTATTCTGTAAAAATAAATATTAGAAGACTTTTTTGATATAAAAATGATCAGTTTTGTTTCGAAAATGGAATTCAGTGGCCTGAGATTGTTTTTGAATCTGATATAAGGTTTTTAATTGCTGTCCAGAATAAGACGAGATTGTATTATGAGGTAAATTTCGATCTTTTAGGTTTCTGAAAATCGAATCTAATACGTTTTTGTTGCAAAAATGACCAATTTAGTTTGAAAATGGAATTTTGTGTTCTGAGATTGCCGAAGAAGCTGCGGCATAAATTTTCTAATTCAGGTGACCAGATTGTTTTATGAGGTAATTTCAATCTTTTAGATGTCTGAAAATCTAATCTTCCAATATAAAGTTATATTTGTACAAATTTTAGGCAAACTTTGATAACTCGATTCGAGGTGTTCTTGTTTCTACAACCACTCGTCGAAAATGAGTTCCAAATTGAACTTCCAAACACCAAAAACCTCTCGAATGATAGTTCGCCCAGAACTAATACACGTAAAATTACACTACTTCACTGCTGAATACCTTCATTTATAGGTATATCAACTGTTTTGGATTAAAATTTTTCGATATGAGGTTTGTAGATGATACCGGGTACAAAAATTACTAGAACATGAAAATTGAACAAATTTTCGAAAAAAAATTCAAAATCTATGAAATTTTGACAAAAACTGTCAATGAAAATAATTGATGATGCAGTTTGAAAAATTTATGATTTTTTTTTCTCCGAAGAGGAGAGAATGCTTCATTTTTTGGTGCATTAGGTTTGAAGTTGCTTGATTTGGGAGGAAACGAATTTATTCAGAAATTTGAACGAAAAAAATTAGATTGTTTTTCAATTTCTGCACCACTACCAACCTTGTTTTCGAACATTTTGAAATTCTCGTTTCAAAGAATTTCCTACGTATTGTAATTTTCCAAATTAATTTCACCAATATTAGTTCCGATGTAAATTTAGTACATTCTATGCAATTTATTGGTCACGAGTAGAGCTAGGATTTTTATGCAAATGCACGTTTGGGTGTACTTGATAAAAAGTGCATATTTCAAGGGATCCATACGATCCATGAAATTTCCTGACGATTGATTGCTATTTCATTTTGTGCATATTTCAGCCAAAATTGCATATTTTTGCATATTTTAGGCCTCAAAAAAAGTAAAAAGGGCATTTTTCTGCAAATTTCATAGATTTTACCAAAATCAGGCTAAATTCGTTGATTTCTAGCTGCTTTTTTGTTACTAAAATTGCAAAACTGAAAGTGAAAATTCGATTGAAAAGTGAGAATTTTTTAAATCATTTTTCGTATTTTTTCCGAAGAATGGAGACTTTTTGTTGGTGGCCAATTTTATTTAAATTCCTCGTTGTTTATCTTGTTCTGGTAGAAAAATCCTTTCCAGTGATACCCATATCGATTTTGCATATTTTAGTTAAAAAGTGCATATTTTTGCACATTTTGAGTATAATTTCAGGATTTTTTTGCATGCGAAAATCCCAGTTCTAGTCATTAGGAAAAATATGATCCACAAAAATGCCCTAAAAATCCAAAAATAATTTTTTCTCTACACATTTTTGGTGTTTTGGCCGCCTTTTTGCAATAATTTCTTGAACATTTTTGAGCAACTTTCAAGTTTTTGAAGGTGGCGCACCTGGCGATTTTTTTTTTCAAAATTCATAAAAATAGTACTCAATAAAAGGAAGATTTTGACAAAAAATTTTTGTATGTTTTTTTAGTTTTGGAGATATGTCGATTTTTAGTTTTCTTTTGTCAATTTCTCCCTTCCTATGGGGTCAAAAAATTAGAAAAAATTCGGGTGGGTAGACCCACCGTTCCTCAACGCATACTGGGTTAAATCAAAATTTTTCCACCAATACTCGTGAATATAGAATTTTTCTACCAAAAAATGCGTTTTTTCGCGATTCTGGCTACGAGAGATAGGGCGGGGAAATTTTGTTCGGTCCTAAAATTTTGTTTAGAGGTACTCAACAGTGTTTCACGAAAATTTCGAAAATCTGAGGATAAGGGCATTTCACCATATTTTACCTGGGAACACCCAATTTCTAAATTCAAACATATTTGACAATTTTGTCAGAAAATTATCCAGAGAAATATGTAAAAAAAAGAAATGTTGAAAAATCAGTGTTCAGTTGGCTTGTTTTGGTTAAAATGATTAAAATTTTTTGAAAATCCAAAAAATGACCAAATATTTCCAAAAATTCCCCCAAGAACCTGTGAAAAACAGAAAAAAAAATTCTCAAAATCTTCTGAAAAGTAAAGATAGTGAAAACATTTTCAAGTTGTGAATTTTGTCCAACATTTCCAAAAAAAAAGATCATTTTGGTCTCTGAAATCTCATTTTTATTGTCCAGAGAGTCATTAAAATATCTTGAAATTTTTTTTGAACAAATGAGTCAATTTATGTGAAATTGAGTTTTACTGATTTTGAAGCTGTCAGACGACATTTTTCTCGTATCGAAGGTACGTTAAAATTACGATCAGAAGTATACAAATTTTACCATAAAATTGACCAAGTATTCGGAAAACGATATGTTCCTAATGTCTATTATGTAGATTAGCTCGTGTTTGGCTTGGAAGTAATTTTTTTCCAATGTATCTTCGACGTTCTAACTAGTTCTCGGGTTATAATTTATGCACCCTTTGTTATCATTGTAAAAATATCTTAACTTATTGTCGGTACTTACATATGTTTAGTGTAAGAGTTACGAGTCGAGTCGAGTACGTCCATATTTACGTCGAACGAAATTATAGCAGATACATTAAGTATATACGAGAGAATACGTTCGACTTGATTCCAGGCTACATATGTAAATACATACCAAATACGTACTCGAAAGCGAGAATTTCAGACATCCGGTTATAGGCGTAGCAATAAGAAAAGTTTAAAGTACGAGTGTATTAAAACATATAAGGTGTATCGTATAGCGCGAACAAGTGAACGAGAAAGGGTATTTTCTATCATCATCGCGACCCTAACCAGCTCACGAGGTATTCATGTGCATCAAACACCTGTAGGTAACCTGCGATGGGTATACAAGGCATAGATAGGGTGAAATATGCATGCACTCGATGAAAAGAATCTTAAGCGATAAATTAGCGATAATTTTTCGTCTGTAATGTACGTGTCGATAAGGTAATATTTTGTAATCCGACGAGCGTAGAATAAAATTCACCATCGCGTAGAGATGATAAAACGTTAGAAATTTGCGATTAAAAAAAAACGAATTCGGTCTCGTTGGCCTAGTGGCCTTAGATAAGAAACGTACCAATTTTCGTGATTCGTGATAAGCGACCTACAGACCTAGTGTTTATTTAGTTCCGTTTGTTTTACTCGTATAATTTATTGATAATAGAAACGGCGGCGGATTTTTTCGTAACGAATTCTTTTTTTTTTTTTTTTGCCTCGATTCTGGTACGAATAGGTGTTCTGATAGACTTACGTCGTTTTTCATAATACCGACATCGACAGGTTTTATCAAACGTTATTATATTATGTCACTTTACGGTGTACGCGTTTGTGTTTTTTTTTCGCACTCATTTTTGAAAGCGAAAGTGTACAGAAGTTATCGTACGACGGCGTTGTTTCGCTGTCTTGGGTAATTTATTAGGCTGGGTATTTTTATTGCGGGTTTTTTAAAGAAATAACGAATCGGTTGGGTTGGAAAATCGAGCTGTTTGAGGAGTAGAGTAGGTGAGAAGGTGGGTTTTGGGATTTTGATGTCCGTTGGAGGATTTCGAGAGGTGGTGGTGGAATTGGATTGAAATTCGTTCTAATTGTTATTTGGGTAATCGAGTGATATTTTTGAAGGGTTTTCTGGTGTTTTTTTTATGAAAATGAAAACAAAAATGCAAAAAGGACTTGAGGTGTTTCAAGGGCTGATACGGAGGTCTGGAGCTGTAGATTTCCACAACACATGCCAGTTTTTAAAATTATCAGCTCTATTAGGTCGAATACGTCATTTAAAATTTTGCTGAAAATGCAACCATGTGATTAAGAGTGTCATGAACAGGTACTTTGGCAGACGAAGTTGAATGAAAGGCTGTATTATGAATGAAAAGGGTCTCAAATTACTATTTTAGTTTCCTACCTAATTTGTATGTTTCAAGAATATGTGATTTTGTTACGTTTTTTGAAGTTTTTTGACTAATTTGGAATCCCTTTTATTAATTTTTTTGGACCTATGAACTGAAAATAGATACCTACGATCTTCATTTATGATAATTAGTTTGAAAAAAAGGAACTTATATGATTTCACTTGTATCTGACGAATCGAACTTGAAACTGAACAGTTCTGAAAATTTATGGGCAGTTTCAAGCAATGAAATAGACAGTTGGAAACATAGAAAGAAAGATGTAAATTTAAACGAGCAGGAAGTATTCTTCTTCCCTGCCAAACATCCTTACAAGCTTTAAAGCCACCTCCCCTTCCTAATCTTTGATCTTCAAATGGATATGCAGGTCTGAGAAAATCTTAGCATGCTCTAGTCATGACCGACTCTATTCAACAGGCCGGAACCGAAGACTTGGCAATGCTGTAATTTAGCTGTCCATCAATTTCAATACGTATAGTTGTAGGACAGAGACGCTTTTTTGTAGTTTTTCGTGTGTAACTTTGGATAAAGGGGATTAATGAAAATTGTTGTTGGAATGTTTTCCAAAGAGGGTAAAATTATCTTTCAAATAGTGTATTTGTTTTTAAATTTTACTTTATTATTGTGAGTTCATGAACAAGAAAATCACGTAACAAAATTATCCCCGTTTTCATGTTATCGAACAACAAAGCGATAATAGGTTTTGAATTGTAGAAAACTATTGTATTATTTGAAAGAGCATGAAAAATGATACATTTCGTTTATTGTAAGTACCCACTTAACAATTGCAGCTTTTGAAATAGTTCAATGCTAAGTTCGAATTAAATACAGAGTGGTCTACATAGAAGGTTGGTGGTTTTGAAAATGGTAAAAACACTTTGATTGCAAAAATCTCGAAAACTAAGCTTCCTACAAAAAAAAACAACTGATAATTGTCGAAAGATAATTTCAAGCTCTATAATTGGTTCTTGGCATTTTTTCCGTAGGGCCCTTCGTTTGACTAGGAAATCCATGTTTATGAGATTTTTTTCCATTTTCAAAATCATCGACTTTTTTATGAGCTGAATTTCCTATAAATTTGGATTTTTTGGCCAAATTAAGAGTTCTACGAAAAAAATGCTAAGAATAAAAATTGCAGAGCTTAAAATTCTCTTTCAGCCATGAGCAGTTGGTTTTTTTCTAGGAGGCTTAGTTTTCAAGATTTCTGCAGTCAAAGTTCGTAATGTAAAAAATGTATATAAAATTTTAAACTTTGACTGAAAAAATCACCAGAAATAAGTTTCCTAGAAGAAAACAAATCGCTTCCTGCAGAAAGAAAATTTCAAGAACTTTAATTTTGATTCCTAGAATTTTTTTCATACGACTCTTAGTTTTGCTAGAAAATTCACGTTCATCAGAATTTTTTTCCATTTTCAAATCCATTCACTGGCCAAACGCTTAAAATTCTCTTTCATCCTTGTGCAGTTCGTTTTTTTCTAGGAGGCTTAGTTTTCAAGATTTCTGCAGTCAATGTTCGTAATGTAAAAAATGTATATAAAATTTTAAACTTTGACTGCAAAAATCACCAAAACTAAGCCTCCTAGGACAAAAAACTATATTTTACTGCAGAAAGAGAATTTCAAGCTCTACTATTTTGATCCTTATCATTTTTTTGCAGGACCCTTTAGTTTGGCCAGAAAATCCATCTTTATGAATTTTTTTTTTTCATTTTCAAAGCCATCGACTTTTTTATGGGCTATATTTCTCATAAACTAGGATTTTCTGGCCAAATTAAGGCTATTACGAAAAAAATGCTAAGAATCGAAATTGTAGAGCTTAAAATTCTCTTTCAGCTATGAGCAGTTCGTTTTTTTCTAGGAGGCTTAATTTTCAAGATTTCTACAGTCAAAGTTCGTAATGTAAATAATGTATATAAAATTTTGAACTTTGACTGCAAAAATCATCAAAACTAAGTCTCCTAGAAAAAAAGGAATTGCTTGTTGAAGCAAAAAAAATTCAAGCTTTACAATTTTGATTCTTAGCATTTTTTTCGTAGAACCTTTAGTTTGGCCAGAAAATTAATGTTTTCAAATGAAAAACGTATAATTTTTTAATTTTCAAAACATCGACCTTTTATGTGGGCCAAACTGTAACAAAATATTCCATTTTTTTGCTTTTTCCATCGATAAATCGTTTTCCATTATTCAAAAATATTTTACTGGTGGCCGTATTTTTGGATAATGTGAAGACATCAATAATTTTTTACACAATTCATCTCTTTATGAACTCCCAATGAAGTATAATTCAAAAGTAAAGCTACGATTTGAAAGATACTTTAATTCTTTTCAGAAAGTTTTTCAACAAAAATCTTCGTAAATCTCATCTATAAAAAGTTATACACAGAAAACTGCAAAAAAAAACTATCAGCCCCTAAATGCAAGCATCTTACTAGGTGTCAAATTGGGGGAGGCTCATTTTCAATTTTTTTTCTATAATTTTTCCATTATCCTACTTTTTGCTGGTGCATTGTATGTTACGAATACACATAAATTACGTACGAATCAAAGTAAATCACAATATCGATTATTTTTCGGTCTATTTGGTCTTCGAAATGCATAAAAAAATAAGAATATTTTGAAAATGTGCACGTAATACATTTACTCGTACTTTATCTGCGCTGAATTTGGAAAAATTGATTCTCTTTTCAAATACGTTTTCGTAGTAAATCCATTCAACCATATTTATCGAAATGGATCTAGTATTTACTTTTCGGAATAAAGTTTTTTGACACATTTAGGCCATCATTGGTCGAAATCCGTCGTAAATGGGTTTTTGAAACACTACGTTTCTTTTTATCAGATATCGAATAGACTCGGGAATTTTTTTCGCCAAAATAAACGATTCAATTTTCTTCACGAATTGAAAATACCCACCTAATGCTGCGATGTACACTTACGACTGATCTGGTTCATTGTTGGTAAAATTAAATTCAAACATGTCTGCAGTGTAATGAACGACGACGTGTGTTTATGTGGATACGAGAGCAGAAGGCTGTCAGGTTTCATTTTAGTGATGTTGAAAACAAAAAAAAATTATATCGTGTTTATTCGACTCGTATGCTCGCTGTAGTTGATATTTTTGAAAAATTATGATTCATTGGGCGAGTGAATGACTTTTATGTGGTATCTTTTAGATTGAGGCAAGTCTCTCGTAGCTATTGAATTCGAATTGCGTTATGTGATTAGTATTCATTGCGTATCGAATTGGCGGACGAAGCATGCCCGATAGAGGTAGGCACTTTTGCAGCCAGTCGACTGTGGTGGACGACGAATCGCAATCGTAAAACCGATTCGTCGTTTACCATTTATTTGTTCTTCAATATGGTAAAAGACGTTCACTTTCAAAAGGATTAAGCTAACGGAGATTTTTTTTCTTCATAAATTAGGTCACACAAAGTTTTATCGCAGTGGTTCTCATTTTATCGACGAGCTTTTCATCATAGGTTACGTTATAAAGAGAGTTTACGCCCGACAAAGAATCTTTTGAAAAATATAATACACTGTACGAGTGACGAATCGCGACCTATTTTTAAGATAGTCGTATATACGATAACTATAATACTCGTAGAAGGTGAAGTTTTCTTTCCAACGGGGTACGCCGACAAGAGGTGGCTTTTTTTTTATACTCGTTTGAAAGAAATTAGCGTGATTGCAAAGGTTGAAATTTCCGTTCGCGATTCGGTTTTTTTTTTTTTCAGCGTTTTTTTTTATTAACTATTATTATTCGAGCAGCAACGTAATGTAAATATGATGCTAATGTTCGCAGCACGTGAAAGATTTTAAAAATATGTTAATGCGCGAACGAATTGTCATTTTTCTTTTGTTTTCAAGCACACGCAAGTTTTCAGGTTTAATGAATTCTTAATTAGGTGTTCGAGTGGCAAATATGGTGACACGTCGCTTGTAAACGATTATAGCAAATTAGTCGTTCGGTTTGCAGGGAAATTATCGAATGGTGGTGAGTTTTTTTTATCGGAATTTTGTGGGTGAGGTGAACGTCGCTGTGCAAATTGCTCCTTTTGATGTGTATTTTTATGCTGATTTGTGCCTGATCATGCCTGGGTGTGTTGTCACGTGTGCTTTGGTGAGGTCGCGATTGATGCGAAAAGTTTTGACTTGGAAATAGAGATATGATTAGGTGATTTTTCATGTTCGAAATCTAGTTGAAATTTTTTTAACGATGAAAATTTGGCTGAGTGAATGGTGAACTTGTGGATATGTTATTATGGTTTTTACGCTTCGTTGAGCTAACTACCGAAAAGTACATACGGTTCTCATGGGCATTTCTGTTTGGTCTGAGTAACCCGAATAATTTCTACCACCGAGGATAATTATTCGCTTGTTTTAGCCAAGTTTTTTCTCCGTTTGAAAATATTTCATCGTGTGTTCGAATTCGACGTTGTTTTCGTATGTTTTTACGAAATTATAGCCGGATAGATGTCGTGTAATTATTGGTTCGGGTTTCCCAAAAATTCGTACGAGTCGTGTACGCTTTGGAAAAATGAGTGTTAGGATGATTTTGGCGAAGGTGGTTGGAATGGACAATTTTTGAATTTTTTGGAAGAAAATGGTAACGATGTGTGGATCCGAAGTGACCAAATTTCTGGCCAAATGTGATCAGTGGAGCTAAGATTTTTCATGAATCCCTATTTCTGCACCTAACGTCTCAATTGAAAAATTTTTCAAGCAAAAGTTGTAGATTGAGATCTTAGAAATAATTTTAGTTATTATAAAAATTTCGATTGCACCCCTCCCACCCCTTCAATTTTGCTTAATACATCATTTTCGTAAGTATTTCTGCACCTAACGTTTGAATTGAAAAATTTTCTAAACAAAAGTTGTTGATCGAGATCTTAGGAATAATTTTGGTTATTACAAAAATTTCGATTGCACCTCTCCCACCCCTTCAATTTTGCTTAATCCATCATTTTCGTAAGTATTATTCAAATTTGAATGGGTAGGAGGGGTGCAGTCAAATTTTTTGTAATAACCGAAATTATTCCCAGGATTTTAATCTACAAGTTTTGTTTGAAAATTTTTTTAATTGGAGCCTTAGGTACAGCAATAGGGAATTGTTTGAAAAAAGGGTGTGCCCTCGAAAAAAAGGAACCCTAAAAAATGAATTTTCATTGTTTTTTTCACAATGAATTGAAGAATTTCACTTCAAAACGAAAAATATCTTGTCTAAACTATAAACAAATGATAAAAATGGAAGGAGGAGGGGGGAGTAAAAACTCTGCGAACTCGATTTTTCGGAAATCATTCTGAAATCCTGAAAAAATTCGAAAAAATTGCATCTTTTGTTTTTCAAAAAGTAGTTTTCTTGGAGGAAATTTCAAAAAATGCATTTTTTTGTATTTTGTACCAAAAAAAATTGATAAATAGGAACGAATCAGTTATCTGTTCCAATCACTAATTTACTTGGAAGAAAACGTGTTTCATTTTTTACATTTACATCGAATCGACGACTGATTCGGATTTAGATACCACTTCATTAATGAAACTTGTAATAATTTTCCAAAAAATAAAAAAAACTTTTTCTAAAACACGTTTCTTGAAAAACTATTAAGAAGTGGTGAATTTTTTACCATCGATTGTGATCAAATATTAATATGGGAACGCCGAGGCTCGAATAATAAACGGTATACGAAAATCAATCTTATAATGTTAAAATTACCCTTCTACGGTATTAACGTATTCGCACATTAATAAATAAAATGTTTACTTCTTAAGACAGGCGGAAGTTATAATATTGGATAACGTGTGTGGTTTTTTTTGTCGAAAAAACAATGTGTTATGAAAGAATCGTCGATGTCTACGAAATTGACTGTTTGCTCGACCGAATTGGGACGAAAGAATTAGGTTTTGGATAGAAATTCTCGTAGATTCGATTATAAGTATATCGTTCGGTTAGATTTTTTTTACCTGAACCGTTACAGTTGGGATATTTAAAATATTCCGAAGTGGGATTTCGTTTGGTAGCCTCCTTCTTTTTTTTTTTTGATTTATTAAACAGGTACGAGATTGTGAAGTAATTTTTTCGAACGTTGTTTTAAGTTATCCTTTTTTTGATGATGAGTTGTATTTGATGATCAATTTAGTGGCTAGTTGTTTAAAAATGAGTTGATGTTTGGCTTTTAGTGTCGCGAGGATTGCAGATTTGGTGAATGAAGGTTTGGTGTTTTCTTATCAACATTTTTCTAGATAATTTGAAAAGGAAGCCATTTTGGGTAATTTTCATAATAACTTTTTTGAAAGAGGATAAAATCAGCTTTCGAATGATATGCTTACTTTTGCATTTCGTAAAATTTTTCTATCTGCAAGAACAGAATGAAAATTTCAATAATGCTGATATTGCACGAAATCAAAAAGTAAGTACATCATTCGATAGGTAATTCAATCCTCTTTCAAAAAGGTTATTATGAAAACTTCCCAAACTCTTATCCTTCTCGAATTAAATTGAAAAAAATGAAAAAAATTTATGAAAAATAACAAATTGTTGGCCACATGGCAAAAGCCATATTTTCTGAAAAATAATTTTCTCGTGATGAATGTTCGAAACATGAATCATTTAATCCTTACGAACAGGTCGATACTTCTAAGGTCTCATCTGTGCCAAAACTGCCTCCGTAGCTCTACTCGCACACCAAAAATTGAAAAATTGACCTTGAAGAAATTATTCCTCGAAAATATATCGGTCAATTCATACAATTTATGAAGTGAAAATTATGCATCGCCGGTCAATTGTTCAAATGGAGCAAGATTCTGTTGAAAAATTTGAATAATCAAAAGATGTCACCGTAATAAAATAATCAAAAGACACAAACACAATAAAACCCATCTCTCCTAACAACGTACCCAGCTAATTTAGGTTTTTTTCTCCCATTACCTGCCGTGAAATAATATTTCAAATAGAAGAAGGAAAACATAGACAGACGCCGCAATGAAAGAAAGCGACAACGACGAAGGAGTTTTGAAAGTATCTCATTAAAAAAAAAGAAGAGGAAAAAAATCTGAAGAAGGCCTTTTGTCGTTTCCATAGCCTGCACCTTTTACCGGTTTAAAACGAATTACCGTTATTTTGGTGGGTTGAAAAGAGCGTGTAGTCGAAGCACACCTGTAGCATGATTCTTATGCGGGATGTTGCGCGCTGCGAGGAGGCTCCGCGCCGCTGGAAGAAGGCAAGCAACGTTGACCAATTTCGAACAAGTGTATGGTATCCTATAAAAATGAATGCAGTCGAGTTGAACGTTCTGAGGTTACAAGTTGCGTAGCGCAGTAATTGGAAAGTAATTAATATACGAACGCGTAAACATTTGCCGCACTTGAGTTGATCGTTTGTATGTGTAAAATGAAGAAAAAATATGGAAAAAGATATAGTTCAATAAAAAAAAAAAAGGTTAATAAACCTGTTATTGGATTACGCGCTGCATAAAATGTTGCAAATCAATAATAATGGTCGATAGAGGTAGAATAGGTATATTAACGCGTACTACGTAGGTATGTAGCGTACTATACCTACGTTATGGTATTTTTTTTACGAGTTCATCAAAAAATAAATTAGTGGTGTACCTATTTGGAAAATTATTCAATCTAGTGATGTTTTTTAATTACGTTCGTTAAAAAAATTCTAATTACTGGGTTTTAGATTTTCGTCTTAATGAATTGTTTTTTTTTCGAGACGAATTTTCTACATTTTTTATGATGCAATGCTTCGAGTGGTGAAGTTTTTATTGATGTTGAAGAATAATATATGAGTAGTGTCTTTGTATTAGAGGATTGAGCGAAATGAAATTCGTTTAGTTTTCAAAGTACTCGAACTATATAATCGTATTCTCAAGGTCAATAATCTTTTCGGATTTTTTTCTATGATCGTGTATCATTTTCAATTTGGAAGTTCGATGACATGCTCCTATACGAAATGAACAATTTGGGATGATTTTATTCAGATCTTCGATGATAGACTTCCAAGTTCCACTCATCAAATATTTGATTGAGCCATGCCACTGTGTTTGCAGAATGTGTTGTTTTAATTGTTATCTTGGTTCAGCTTGGACTCTAACTACTTATTTTTACCTTTGCTCAACTCGTTTATCAAAAAAAAAAAAATGAATCAGACAACATAGTAATAATTTTGACATTCAAAGGTACAGAACTATACTGGAGAGCGGAGGGGGTGTAGATTTCAATGAATCCGTAGAATTCTTGAAAATAAAAAATCAACAAGTTTTATGAACAATTAACACAGTCTTCAAATTATTGAAATTAGGTAAAATTCCTCAAGTTTAAAAAATATGTTCAATTTGTGAGTATCTTTTTTCGAAATTTCGGTGATTTTTTTTGAAAAATTGAATAAATTTCGTGACCAGACAGCATGTTTGAAATAGGAAAAAATTGTCAAAATTCTGCAATATTTCTAAGAGGCAAAATTTCAAAAAATTAGATCAATTTTAAAAATTTTCAAAATTCTACAATATTTTTGAGGGATAAAATTTCAATAAATTACACAATTTTGGAAAATTAAAAAATTTAAACAATTTTAAAAAATTGAAAAATTTATAAAGTTGAACAAATTCTGTGACCAGACAGCATCTTTGAAATTGAAAAAAATTGGAAAAATTATGGAATATTTCTAAAAAGCAAAATTTTAAAAAATTTGAACTATTTTGATGAATGTAAAAATTGAATAAATTTTGTGATCAGACAGCATATATGAAATTGGAAAAAATTGTCAAAATTTTGAAATTTTCCTAAAAGGCAAAATTTCAAAAATTTGAACAATTTTGAAAAACTTAAAATTTGAAAAATTTGAATGAATTTTGTGACCAGACAGTATCTTTGATATTGTAAAAAATTGTCAAAACTCTACAATATTTCTGAGAGGCAAAGTTTCAATAAATTAAACAATTTTGAAAAGATGAAAAATTGAAAAATTTGAATAAATTTTGTGACCAGACAGCATCGCTGAAATTGGAAAAAATTGTCAAAATTCTTCAATATTTCTGAGCAGCAAAATTTCAATTTTGGAAAATGTAAACAAATTTTCTCAACTTTTTAAAATATTCATTTATCAGATAGGCAGAGAATCGGAAAATACAGGATGGCCCACCTAGAAGTTTGATGGTTCTGAATATGAAAAAAAAAACGTTGAATGCAAAAATCTCAAAAACTGAGTCTGCTAGAAAAAAATGAATAGCTTGTAACAGAAAGAGAATTTCATGGTCTACAATTTTGATTCTTACAATTTTTTTCGTAGGACCCATAGTTTGGCTAGAAAATCCATGTTTATGGGAAATTTAGCCCATTTAAAAGTCAATGATCTTGAAAATATAAAAAAATCTCATTAAAATATGGATTTTCTGGCCAATCTAAGGGTGCTACAAAAAAAATGCAAGTAATAAAAACTGTATTAGAGCTTGAAATTCTCTTTCTGCTAATATTAATTTTTTTTTCTAGGAGGCTTAGATTTCCAGATTTTTGCAGTGTAAAGTTTTTTTTCTTCATTTTCAAAACCATCGACCTTTTATGTGGGCTACCCTTTCAAAAGCTTGAATTTCATCTTTTTTTTCAACTTTTCAGATTTTTTTGCCTGAAATATATGAACAGAAATGCTTTTTAAAATTCACCAGTTTCATCAGGATGATGTTATATTCGTTGAGAAATGTAATTTTTGACCTAACGAGCTGACAAATATGATATGCGAACAAATATTTTTGGTTTCTCTACTTATAAGATGCCACCTTAAAACAGTTACAATATTTCGAAAATATGCCCCAAAATTCGCAATTAGGCCTATTCTTTGTAAAAGTAGGTCACCATGATAGTAAAATTCTGGATTTTTTCCACATAACCTTGATGAAGGATCAGAATCAGATTCACTGTAAAACTGAATTAAAATTTACCAAAGTCTTAGTTCAGAATTCAGATCACCGATTGAAAAAAAATTCGATAAATGTTTTTTACAAAATCAACATTTTCTGAAAAATTTGAGCAAGTGCAATTTTTCTCGTTTTCCTGTGATTTTTTTTGAAAATATGTTCCAACGAGTCGAAAAATGGCCTTATACAGCATTTTTGCCCCAAAATTTAGTTTCAATTTTTTATGGTAAAATATGTGGGGAAGTCGGTGGTTTTTTTTTGCCGCCTTAGATTCTCAATAGTTTTCTGGTTATTATACTAAAAACCAGAGTGTGCTAGATGCTTTTATTATTTTTGAATGATTTTTCATAGTTTGAAAACTTACATTTGAATTTTTTTTTAATTTTGAAAAAAACGAGTTTTTATACTCCAAGATATCCAAAAATTGGGAAAAATTTTAAAATAAAAATTGAAAAAATTAATCGCCTGTAAAATGTGGCTTGAGGAATTTGGGCCAATTCGATTCAGAATTTGATAAAAGCTCGCTCCAGTTGATCAGTATTCAGTACAGAAACACAACTCCCACCTCCTAAGGCTATAAGTTGAAATACGTCAAGTCGTCAAATTTCCCATTTTCATCTCCTCAACCCAATTTTTCATCTATTCATAATCCTGCCAAATTCGATGTATTTACTTATAATTATCTATTTGACGTTTTTGCTGGTCACACATTCCTCTAGACATCTCCAAGTGTCCTGAATGGTTGAAATTTGCTGTTTGATGCTGACCAAAAATGAAATATTTATAATTGGACTGGTCTATTGAGCTGAGCTGTCTCGAGTCTCGAGCTACGTACAAAAGCTCATCCAGATACAAGTTATACTTTCAATTTTTCAGCAGCTCCCAACTAATTGTTGTAATGCTTTCCCAAATCCACCACGAGAAAAGTGAACAATTCAGAATCAAGGGGGGATCCAGACTCGAGACGGTATTTAGCCGACGACTTCCATATGTACTCGTAGTTGGAATTAAGCACACCACACTCGTACGTCTGCAGCGTTAAAAAGGAAATGAAATGTCGAAATTTTTTTTTCACTTGTTCGCAAACAAATTTTCATTACACGAGTACAACGACGACGGCGTGGCGGTTCGTAACAAAACAAAAATTACTATGGGAATGGGTCGACGTGCGACGACGAGTCTCATTATTGTTACGATATTACGTAAGCTGTCATATGGCTTCCGAATATACGAATCCGCCTTTTCCTGTCGCTGTGCTGGTATTCTACATTATATTTTCGGCGCGTACGAGTATATGTATCAAAATGTATGCAATATGTAGGTCTAGTTTACGTGTAAAATTTCTCAACCGAAATGTTTCTGCGGTAAATTTTTAATGCCATAGAGGAGGAAATTTTCGGTGTAATTTAGTAGGCTTTTATACACATACGCCTATGTAACATAACATGGGTGTTCATGGTAATTTTTTTCTAGGTCTATATTGTATATGGGTAATGGGTATGTGTATCAAGTACCTGGGTGTACATACATATGGGCTATTTTCCACTCTGTGTAGTAGCTGTTCGGGTCTGCCTGTGTGTCTTTGAGAGAAGAGAATCGCTACAGTATTATCTTTTAAAGGTTGCAAGGTAATAAATAATTTACGATTTACGCAAGCGGTTAAAAGTGGGAAGACAGTATAATAGAATTTATTCCATAGTCGCGTCAGCCGGTTACGTAACTGCGTCCAATAGATTTTCTTTTTTATTCCAGCAGCGTACGCGGAGTCTCTTATAACAACGTGAACAACGACTGAACTTGTGAATTCATCTTCGAAGCGGCTACATAATAATGACCTTTTTGTTGGTTTAGTTTTTTTTTTAGGTCGTTGCTGCACCGCCATCGCAACCGCGGCCACCTCTGGTCTATGGCTTTGGCTTGTGTAGTATATTATAGATTTTTTCGCGCGAAGTTTTTTTTCTCTCTATCGTCGTAATATGTCGTGTAGTTGATTTTTACGGTCTCGAGTTCTCTTTCGAACTCGAACGCAGGCTAGAGGGTCATTGGTGCTATACAGTGGACGATGGGTTTTAATTATTTTAATGATTGTTTCCAAGGAGTGTGCACTCGATGCAGATAATTGTGCTAGATGGGTTCAATTTGGATATAGATGTTGAAATTTCACACATACGGACGTACAAGTTTGATTCTCGTCGTATGCCAGTAATTTATTCCGAGCACGTGAAATTTTTTCGTACGATGACGTCATCGATTTACAAGCGATGGAAAAGAATCAGGGGTAATGGATTTGTATGCGTGGCGAGAAGTTGAGAGTGAATTAATGTTATGGAAGTGAATGATATTTCGAGAAATTTTTTTACGAATTTCGATCTAGACGAGTTCCGAATGGAATTTGAGATCGATTTGGGTGAAAAATTGGCCGAAATGTCGATTTTAAATTTTTTCAGATCGCTATGGCTGCAAAAACAATTGTAAATTACGAATTAGGATTTTGTGATGGCGTTGATTTCGAAAGTTGGGTTGATTTTATGCAAATAATCACGCCACTGTACGAAATTCTAATACACATGTAAGAATACTGTCAATTTTTTTCGCACTTTCTCTCAAAGAGCAATTGTGCTTTGTAGAAATAGAATAAATAAATGTAAATGAGCTCGAGTATTTCAGCCGCTTTAACCATACGGGTTATAATTTTTTTAACAAATAGTATCGCCGGCGAGAGTATAGCTATAATCATTTTTGTCAACGTTTTTTAAGTAGCACACGCGTATGTAGCTTGGTTTTCTAATTTTAATTCACCTTTGGGTTTGGATGCCACGAGAGGGCTTCAAATATGCGTTGAAATTTAATTGAGGGGGTCCCTCATGAATTCGAGATGGATTTTCGATTTTTGATTAATCGTTGTGAACGATTTTTATCCCCTGATCGGATAGAAAGGGATATGGGGTATTTGGTGGAATGAAAATTTTTCGATTTGGTTGGAAATTGGTGTTTAAAATGCAATTTAGTTTCAAAATGTAATTGAGGCTGGATTTTGATACTGGTGAGATAATTAGGTGGGTGATTTTTCGTTTGAATGAGGAGGGAAGATGACGTTGAATGATCATTTTTGATACGAATAATTTCGATTTTATTGATTCGGGGTATTTTTTGGACATAGAAGTCGTGAAAAAGTGTCGATATTTTCAAACAAGCCTTCGAAATTGAAAAATCAATTCAGTTTTTTGAAAAAAATCATTGAATTGAAAAAAACACGAAATTTTCAAGTTGAAAAATTGAAAAAATTTTCCAATTCAACTTTAACCCTTTGTGCCCTGGAGAGATCTGATGGATGAAATTTGAAAATTTTCATTGCATTATATAAATTGAAGTCAAGTTTAGTGCACGAATCAATTTCACACAGAAAATAAGATCAAGGAATAATACAGGGTGTTCATTTATAAGGTCGATGGTTTTGAAAATGGAAAAAATCACTTCGACTGCGAAAACTAAGCTCTTGAGAAAAAAAATTAATAGTTCATAGAAAAAAGAGAATTTCAAGCTCTACAATTTTCATCCCTTGAAATTTTTTCGTAGCATGCTTGAATTGACCAGAAAATCCATATTTATGAGAAATTTATGAAGTCGATAATTTCAATAATGAAATTTGACTGCAAACATCTAGAAAACTACGCCTCCTAGAAAACAAGATTTCTGACCAAACTAAGGGTGCTACGAAAAAAATGTAAGGAATGAAAATTGTAAAGTTTGAAATTTTCTTTCTTCCATGATCTATTAGTTTTTTTGTAGGGGGCTTAGTTTTTGAGATTTTTGTAGTTAAAGCAGTCTCATTTTTTTGTATGGAAATATTGACTCGTAAATTTCCCATAAACATGGATTTTCTGGCCAAACCAAGGGTGCAACGAAAAAAATGGAAGGGGTGAAAATTGTAGAGCTTGAAATTCTCTTTTTCTCAAGAACTGTTAGTTTTTTTCTAGGGGGCTTAGTTTCTGAAATTTTTGCTGTCAAAGTATTTTTTTTTAAAGGAAATATCGACTTTGTAAATTTTTCAAAAATATGAATTTTCTGGCCAAACCAAGGGTGCAACGAAAAAAATGGAAGGGGTGAAAATTGTAGATCTTGAAATTCTCTTTTTCCTAAGAACTGTTGTTTTTTTTCTAGGTGGCTTAGAACCCTCGACCTTCTATGTGAGTCATCATGTATGTAGTGCAAAAATTTCAATTTCTTCCCCCCTAATTTTTTTATTATTTCTATTTTTTATAAAGAAGTTGAAATTTTAAGTTTGTAATTCAGATACCTGTTTTAGGACCCCAAATAACCCAATATTGAAATTTCTACGCTTTTATGAAATAAAAAACAAAATGACGAGATCGTAAGAGTATTTTTGATTGGGAATGAAAATTCGGGGAAATCAGCTTTCAAGATTGACTACTTTTTTTTGAAAAATTACGATTCCTGTGCTGAAACGAAAGTAAGAGTGGAAATTTTTCGTCCCACTACAGTCTGGAAGCTCCTTGCAAGCCACTTGCGAAAATTTTTTATCCTTATCTTGATCTCAACACAGAAATCAAAGATGATAATTTCGAGAGAATGACTTCAAGTTGTAAGATTTTTTCAAAAATTGCTGTGGAGCAACATTGTACAGATATTTTCTAGATTCCCGTTCGAAAAATGCAGCAAGTGTAAATTTTCCCTCAAAAATATTCTCTAAATAATGTGCGAAGTAGAATTTGACGAAATTTTTCTCATTCCTTTAAATACAATATTGCTACATTTTCCCAAAAATTTATGATACAATCTGAAAAATTTTGAAAACAGATTTTCTGTGTGAATTTCCACTGTAAATCAAAATTTCGCTTAGTCTCTTCATTTTTTTTTTTTAATTTCATAAACGTATAAAAAATTTTAATTTTAGGTCATTTGGGTCCTTAAAATATTTGGATAACAAACTCGAAATTTCAACTCCTTTTTTTCAAAAATTGCAGTTATGAAAAAATTGGAGGTGTTTAAATTGATATTTTTGCCCTGCATATATTTTTTCAATGATGAGTAGTTTGTTGCAATTTTTTTTAATTTATGTAGCAAATTTCACACAGGAAAATGAAAGTTGCTGATTTTGACTTGATGCTTTGTATTTTCTGGGTGAAATTTCAGTTTTCAATGGTGAAAGTGAACTCATGTACTTGAGTTACTTTGAAGTCCACGATGCCAAGAAATTTTTTTAATTTCATTTATCTCATCTCTCCTAGACTCAAAATGGTTGAAAATGCATTTTTTGATCATCGAAAATTTCATTTTTTTTTCAAATTTGTGCCCTAATGTTACTCGTGGACATCAAGACGAAAATTATAGAGCAAAGGTCATGTAGTCTAGAAAGTTATGAAACTTATGATCAAATAGTGAAATTTGAGTGATGATCTCATATCAAGTTATTTGAATTAATTTCACGGATAATCCGAATAGTTGAATTCTTTCTCCTGTTGCAAGTGTAAAACACTAAAACTTAATTGTGTGAGAATATTGAAGGGAAAAATGTCTGCACCTTCTAGCTAAACTTAGTATTTTTGAGAGGCTCAAACCATTTCAACCAAGGAGGCCAAAACATGAAAAAATATGGACAGTGGTTTAATGGATTATCAGTGACAATTCTCCACATGAAAATGTTAGACTCGGAAATACATTTTTTCTTATTTTCGTTCATCTCAACATGAACTCTTTTCGTAAGATTTATCGACTCTCTGTGCCTAATTTTTTTTCTCTAAATTTATGTACCAATCGAGAAACATTTTTATGTGAAAATTTTCAGCTTTGATCAATAATTGGAATAAGTCGTCGTATAAAACGAAAATCTATATTAGAAAAAAAATTTAATCTTTATGGCCTACTTTATACCGAAGTTTTGACATTCCTTACGTATTAGCAATATATTTTATTGAAAACGTTGAAATAAGTCCGTATACTAAACCGATATAAGTAATTTTTTTTCTCGATACGTTGAAATATATGTAACTACGAATACATACAGTACAACTACACACATCGTATATAAGACTACGTACAGATTCCTTCCATTTAGAGACAAGATTTTGTCAGTGTGAAATGAACGACCTCTGTAATTCAAACACCAACATAGAGGGGAAATGACGGGTTTAGTGTCATAAGCTTATAACATTTTATTACGAAATATACGAGTACGTAGGGTATGCTCGGTCGCGCTTCATTCGCTTTTTCCTTTTGTTTCATCATATTGTTGTAACGTTGCTTATAGATCAAATTGATAATTGTCATAGTCGTTTGAAACGGTCCTAGTTTTGGGAACGGGCGAATATTTTTTCGTATTCGAATACCACGTTTAGAAAAAGATTCGTATAAATAAACAGTCGACATAATAACGAGTTGAAAAGTTTCGGTGTTTTTTTTTTGGTATTTTTTTTCGAACTTGGTTTGACATTCTTTAATTGTGAGAAAGTATAACTAGCTTGGTTATTTTTCATCGGGCCCAGACTCTGTGGCATTAAAAACCATTTCTAATGTACATATACGAAAATGAATTTAAATTATCTTCCTTATTAACGCGCCACGTTCTTATAATTGCCAGCTAAATTCTCGTCGAGTTATAGGGGCTGGTAATTTCTTCGGTGTGTGGCGAAGTGTCTTATTTATTGGTTTACTGAGGAATACAAGTTGGATTTTTTTTCGCGAATTTATTCTTTTAATTTGTCGTCTAGATGTACGATGAGTAATGGAGAAGGAATTTTGATTGATTTTTAAAAATTATCCTCAACCAATCAGAAGTTTGACGAAAGTTTTTAAAGAACGTGAAATTTATACCGCTACAGCGATTATCATTTGAATAGAGTTATATGCATGTGTAGTGTACTGTACGTGTGTAAAAAAGTATTTTACATAAAATGACACACTTGTTGAAATGATATTTGGTTTTTATGTTAATGATTTCCTTTCTACGGCGAAGGAATCGCCATGGAATTGTAGCATTGGGTAATTAAAAACCACGTCCTCGATTCTTATTCAATCGCTGGATGGGACGGAACGAATGTAGAGTTAGAAAAGTTAACTTCGAGAATACCAAAATGGAAAAAAATTCAATCTGGATGAGCACCTTATCACGCGTCAGTTTCGCTTTGAAAAATGTCTGATATGGGTGGTTTTCTTATCGCGTATTCTCGCGTGTGCTGATATCGTAATTATCTGCCTATTGCGATTTTAATTAATTATTAATGGTTTGGCTGGTGTGCATGCGTAATTATACAAATACGAAATATCGGTATTTCGATTCGATTTCCTTTTCCATGTGTAGTGGTTGCGATTTCGTTAGATGTTCTGTGAGCATGTGATTTGGCGTGAAGTGTTGGAAGTGGTTTGTATGGTTCAACTTTGATCGTTTTTAAGAGGAAGATTACGAGGTTCGGGTTTTTTTGAGATAAAAGTTTCGTTTTTCTGGGATCAATTGGGTGGATTTTTTTGGTATGCGATAGCAGTCTCATTAGTCTCAGAAAAAAAAGTATTATTCTTTTGATAGCTCAAAATGGAAGCTTGAGATGTTTGATTTTTTCAAAAATTGAATGAGTTTTGGTACTAGTTGAAAGTTTATTCATTATTTTAAATCAGTTGGTGGCTGGAAAATTATTTCGGGGCCACTCTTTGAATTTTTTTGCCCCGATGATGAATTTTGCGAAAATTGACGAATTAAATTCGAAATCTGCCCAATTCTTGAATAAATCATCCTTTCGGGATTCCTGCGAAATTTCGAATTTTTAGAGACATCTTAGCATTGGACATGCTTTTAAAATGACCTAATTCGTGGATTTTTGAAACATTTTTGTAATTTTTCTGTAGTTAGACATTATGCCAGGCAAGATTGAGTTGACTTTTTGGACTTGAAAAATTTCAGAGATTTTTTCAAGCCACATGACTTCATACTTTGGTACGTAGTGCACGAATAAAAATTACGGAGGAGGGGAGGCGAAAGAACCGAGTTTTTTGGTGAAAATTTTTGATATTTTGTTATAAATTCTGATGCATACTCGTAGTAATTTTCATGCTTAAATTTTTTTCAAGTGGTAACGTTGATTGCAAGTGAATCTTTGACGAGTTTTCAATTGAAAAAAACTTCATTTTTTGATTTTCAAGTTTTAAGAAATTAGGTAGTTCTAGTTTAGGTGATTCTTACTCACCCCATCTCGCTTGAACCGGCTTTCTTCCTCCAAATCTCGTCGTATTATTTGGCAAATTATAATTTCTCAAATTATCTATTTTCAATATTTTTGTAATAATATTTCAAAGTACTGAAAAGAGAACCAGAAAAAATCAGGTCAAGTTTTTTCTTCGAGGTAACAGCTTTGAAATTGCAGAATCATGGAATTGTTTTCGAAGATTTATTTTGCTACATGGAAAATCATCAAAATGTTTTTAAATTAATCGTCGTTAAATTTCAAGAAAAATAGAAATGAAACTTTCTTTTCATTATGTTGAAGTGTCACATTTTGACAGAAAATGAAAATAATTGAAATTTTTGAAAAATTCTAATATACCTTTTAGAGTGTAGGGTGATTTATAATTCCACACAGAAGCTCGATAATTTTAAAAATGATGATAAAAAAACTTTGACAGCAAAAATCTCGTAACCTAAGCCTACTAGGAAAAAAACGAACTGCTCTTAGCAGAAAGAGAATTTCAAGATCTACAATTTTGACTCTTAGCATTTTTTCCGTAGGACCTTTAGTTTGGCCAGAAAATCCATGTTAATGGGATTTTTTTTCATTTTCAAAGTCATCGACTTTGTATTTATGGCCTGAATTTCTAATAAACATGGATTTTCTGGCCAAACTAAGGGTTCTAAGAAAAAAATGTTGGGAATAAAAATTGTAGAGCTTGAAATTCTCTTTCTGCCGTGAGCAGTTAATTTTTTTCTAGGGGGCTTAGTTTTAAGTTTTTCTCCACTTTTAAAACCATACTTATCAAAGTGTAGGTTTTTAAACTTTTGGATAATTTGAACTTTGGTATAAATTTTAGAAAGAGAACACTCTACAATACTAGGAGGATTATTTGAATTTACGTTTAAAACACCTTTTTCAAGTTTTTACGTAAGTACCCAGTATTTTCGTAAGATCGTTCGTATACGAAATGAGCACAATCTCTCAAAATTTGACGAAATACGTTGCAAATGGTTTCAAAGGTCAGAGAACACTCTGTTATGCTAAGAGAATAATTTGAATTTGCATAAAATTGCGAATTTACTCATTTTCTACTCATGCAAGATCCTCTGAAGACCTCAAAGTTCGAAAAAATACGTTCAAAATGCTTCCAAAGTTGATGAAATGGAATCCAGAAGACAGCCATGATTTCTGAAAGGTTATTTGACAAAATGTCTTAAAGTCAGCGTGATTTCTAAATTTTCTTTCAAGTTCAAAAAGTCTAATATCTGATGAAATATCGAAAATTCAGTATGATTTTTGTTTTTTCAAAGTCCAAAAAGTCGTTTAAAATCTGAAAAATTTTCCAAGTCCAAAAAAATCTGAATTTCGTGATATTTTTCATGGATTAGGTCGTATGGTAAAAGCATATCCTATGCTAAAAGTACAAATTTTGCCTTTTCTATTTCAGTACACAATCTCAGGCTGTCTAACAGTCCTAAAAGTCCTGCAAATCCTGCAAGTCCTGATTTTTGCTGAAACATCTTGATTTTAGGTAAAATTACGTAACGTTTAGTAACTAATTTTTGACAAGTCGTCAGTGGCAACCCTGTCAAGGTGACATCTTGTTTTTTATAAATTTTTTGAAAATTACAAATTTTTTATAGAATTTTTTCTGATTTTGTGAAAATATGATTTTTATTGAGGGGGAAGGGGTCACATTTTGAAAAAGTGCTGCTTAAAAAAACTCCTGCAAAAAGTCCTGCTTTTTGGTTTTGAGATTTTGTTAGACAGTCTGAATCTGTAAAAAATCAGTGCTGTAAAAGATGTATCAAAATCAGGCATTTCAGTTGGGAAATTTCAATAAACATTTAAAACGTTCAGAAATACTTGGATATCTCAAAATCCGTAGATATTTTAATAAAAAGTCCTAAAATGTCATAGAATATCTCACACATTGATATTTCAACAAAAAGTCCTGTAACTTTATTTTCACCTTAAAGTCATCGATTTGTTCATCTGCAGCCCCAAAAATATTTTTCGAAAAAAATCATCCCCCCATCCAATTTATTTGGAAAAAATTCCGAACGTAACGAACGCAATCACCATTTCCATCTCGTCTGGTCACTCGGTCAGTATATTAATTTCCTGCGTGGGAAAATCTCAACCCAGCCAACATCCTTGCGCGATATCGCCTAGTCGACTAATAAATCCGACCAATCATCGTCGCAGATTTCAAAAAGGTCTACGTAGCGGTATTTTTTATCGTATCGTTTGTCTGTGGAAACCGACGCGACTCGAGAATGAAAGAAAGAAAGACGAAAAGAAAGAAAAAAAAGTGAAATATATGACTCGACGATCTGTTCGCGCCGACGAACTACATTTGCATATTTTGTTGGCCGAATAAACTCATCGCGTTTATATCGAATTACGTATATTTATCGGTTAACGGAAGTCGTTAAAAGCGAAAATATAAAACGAGTAGCAAGGTCTGGCGGTTCTGAAAGAAAGTAAACCCTTTCTTGTTCTCGTTATTGGTATTTGTGTATGGCGAAGAAGAAATATGGATCGTTGTGTACGACTACGTGTGTGTATTGGTTCGTCGAGTCTGTGTAGTTCTGTACTCGGTACACTACTTATTCATTATATCATATTATTCAACGTAGTCGTCGTTTCCGTCTGTATGCATCTCTGTACGCGCTCTGATTGCTGTGGCCTTTCTTCGTGCAGTCTTGGCGAATTTCATTTCGCTGCTATTGCTATTTGTAGTCGACGCGGTGTATTTTTTGCTCACCGTCGTCGCACGAAGAAGTATGACGGAGAGTGCGCGTGCGCGGAGCGGTATTAGGATAGGTCGTGCGTGATTACTTTTATTTTCATTTGCGTAGATCGCGTTTAGCGAAAAAAAAAATCCGCTAAATGCGGGTATCATCAACCAGTTTTATGTGTGTAAATGCGTCTGGTAATGTTGAGGTCGACCGGATCAGTTGGCTATTCTATTTGCGTTTTAAACATGAATGGCGGTTTTTTTCACTTTTATCTGACCAGGTTTTTGAACGAATTTTTTTCCCACTCAGTCGCCGAGTTTAACCGACATTATTGGAAAGTATTATCGGCAGCGAATTATATATTCGAACGCGTCGAGTAACATTTTATTATACAATAATAGCGGTGTTTATTATGCAAATTTACATACATACGGCGGGTACGTCGGTACTTGTGTTATTTCGCCGGTATAGTCAATTAGAGCAGCCATCGAGAGTATTTTTTTCAATGTTGGTACTCGAGTACTTGATATAGGTGTACGTGAGTTTTTCTACGTACCAAATAACGTACGTACGGATGGGAATTGGCGAAAACATTTTAATCAATGGGTTCAATATCGCGGTGGGGCTATTTATATCGTGTAATAATTCAATATTGCGGCTGCGTTATCATTATTAAGAGCAGAACCAAACCGACAGTAGGTAGAAGGTGTAAACTTGCAGTGTCCTTGAATATCGTTTAGATCACATCATTCTCGTGTTGGATATTTTGTTATAATTACTTAACTGGCAGGGGGAGCTTTGCATGTGCGATAATTTACCTGTGTGGTGTACGATAATAAGTAGAGATGGGAATTTTATGATCTGAAAAATGTTAGAATTTTAAAATATGCGCATATTTTATGCACTTTTGGACTCTAAAATACGTAGGTGTGCTGAAATTTGCATTTTTGAAGTAGAATATGCACAGAAATGCAATTGCAATATGGTATCTCCGGAAATGACTTTTTCAGCTGAAGAGAGTAAATAATGAAAATTTTGATTAAATTCACTACCTACCGTCAATCGATGGGATTTGACTTTTCACCCCAAAATCAATTGTATTGCAAGATTTTGACTTTGAAACTACGATTTTTAGCTGATTTTCGAGAATCGAAGATCAGCTATTAAATTTGACCCGACGATTTCATGATATTTCTTTGTAATAAAAATTTTGTCGGCACGCTTACCCTCGTAATGAGTGATGGAATGAGCTGAAATTTTCACGAGAGGTTCAGTACTACTAGGAATAGAAGTCTTTGAATTTTGAGAAAAATCGGTGAACCGGTTTTCGAGTTATTCGCGATTTAAATTTTCAAACGCCTCTAACACCTGAAATAATGCAGTTATTCGAAATATGTAAATAACCTTTTTAGTAGTACTTGAAAGGATCTAAAAAAAATGTTATTTACTATTTTCATTTTTATGAACCGGTTCTCGAGTTATTTGCGATTGAAATTTTCAAAAGCCTCTAACACCTGAAATAATGCAGCTATTCAAAATATGTAAATAACCTTTTTAGTAGTACTTGAGAAGATGCACAAAAAATGTTATTTACAATTTTCATTTTTACGAACCGGTTCTCGAGCTATTCCCCGATTGAAAATTTCAAAAGCCTCTAGCACCTAGAATAAAGCAGTTACGTGAAATATGTAAATAAC
>FIZU01020582.1:0-10677 GCA_900064475.1 Pseudococcus longispinus | reverse complement strand
CTAACTCTAAAATTGAAGGAGCTACAATGATTTGAAAATTTGTAGGCTTCATAACTTCTTCAATTTTCAAGTTGGGTAAAATTTTGTAGAGTCATTTTTTGTTGAGCTTTTCAAGCTCTACAAAATCAGCTGATAATTTTTTGCTTAACTCTAAAATTGAAGGAGCTACAACTATTAAAAAGATGAAAAATGACATTATTTTCTTGAAATTCCATTTTTTCTTTTCAAAAACTTTTCAAAATGGTCTCTCATGTTTTCAATTTTCGAGTTCGGCAAAAAATGATTAGCTCATTTTGTAGAGCTCAAAAAGCTCAACCAAAAATGACTCTTATGAAATTTTGCATAACTTGAAAATTGAAGGAGTTATGAAACCCAAAAATTTTCAAATCATTGTAGCTCCTTCAATTTTAGACTTAGGCAAAACATGAATATAACTCATTTTGTAGAGCTTAAAAAGTTCTACAAGAAAGTTTTAAAAAAATGGCCTATCTATATTATCAGCGGAGTTACGATGTTTTGAAACATCCACCAGGACTAATACATAACTTGTCCCTTAAAATCTTAGGATGGGCAAACATGCGTACACATACGTACTTGAAGTAGCTCGATCTCTGATTTGAAGGCGGTGCATTGCGATCAGAACACTCTGTATGGGAAAAAAACCCTAATTCTTTTGGTTTGATTATTATAGAAAACCAGCCTTTCTCATGCTCGGCTATGGAAATACCCTGCAAAGATTCAGACGCTTGTTATCCATTTTCGGGCAGATGTGATAAATTTCCAGAATGTCCAGATCGCAGCGATGAAGAGGATTGTCCACCTTTAGGTATTATCATCGTGTTTTATCAATCTTCGAAATTGTATTTTTAAATTTTACTTGTAGTGTAAATTTTTCTACGTATTTATGTAAACGTAAACTTATCCTTTCACATTGATTAGATCGATGTAGATCGGATGATAAATTTTCTTGTCCTACGGGCGGAATAACTATTTGTGGCGTTGACAAATGCAACGGCAGAAAGGATTGTCCCGGGGGCGAAGACGAACCACCAACTTGTGGTGGAAATCAAGGTATTTTCGAAACGCTCTGCCATGCTCATTTTGCCAGCATCGTTGTTGTTTTTGTTTCGCATTAGCTTTTTGTCCTAGCTGTCAAACAGGCGCCGCTTGTAACTATTTCGTATCGCTTGTGTCCATTTTCATTTAATCGTCATCTCATCATTTGTCATTGAAAGTGGTTTCCGGTTTCGGTTATTTTTTAATCAAAGTAGGCCTCAGGTCCAAAAGTGCAAAAAAACAATCGCGAGTAAATAGGCATATTGATAAAAAATCAAACAGTCTGTGATCTATGTAATAATATCGATAACGAGTGACAATGTCGATAACTGGTTTTTTTGACACGTTTCAAGTGTGAATGAATTAAATCTCGACTCGATCATCGAACACGAAACAAGCTATAAAAAGTAGTTTTAATTCAATCATTACAGATGTCGAAATTTCTAATTTTTTTCATCAATGGTTCATCGAAATCTAGTCTTTTTTTGTACTAATTGGTCGCCTGTTGTGGTATGAGTATGTGAGAGGAGGATGGATACGAATTGGCTGCTTGACAAGTATGCGATGAGATGGCGCTGGGTAGATTAAAGGTTAATTGATTTAATTTTTTTATTCGATGTGCATTGCGAAATTATTACCCGGAGATGATGAATTGATGCCGGAATTTTCTTCGAGAATTAATTTTTTTCAAAGAAATTAAAATTCATGATCAGAATGTGTAGGAATTTGTGCATAAAATGAGCCATATGGGAATTTTTCCCAAGCTAGGAGTATTTTATTGGGAAGAAAATTAAATCTATGGAATAGGAAATTATACCTAAGATTGTAAGCTAATCAAGGCTTCGCTTCGACCTCTGAAATATGATGTGTGTTTTGTTAAATTTCAAACTCGATAGAAATTATGTAGGTAGCTTTCGTTGGGTTCGTGTGCTGTGTAATAATATGCGGCGTAGTTGTTTATGCGAAAATTATAGCTAGATTTTAGCTTTTAAGGCTAAGCATAAAGTTATATAGAATGGCTCAAAGTTATATATGACGTTTAAAATGAGTAGCAGCTTGGTTAAAGTTAAGGTAAATTTAGGTACTAAACGATTGTTAAATTTATTTCGGTACATCAAGAATACCGCAGCGTCGTTATTTTACTTACTTAATTGTCAATCGCTACCGAGTTACAAGCTTTTAATGTTCGGCCCTTTTAAAGTTGAGTTTAACTCGCGGTATAGAAAAACTTGAGCTAGGCGTATCGTATTTCCAAAAGCTTCACTTAAAGGCTTAATTATTCCGGACGCTGGATATACCGTAGTCCGATGTTTCAACGGAGTTTTTGGGCCAGCGTGTACGTAGGTATTTAGCTACCTATTTAGGTCTCCATTTACCCTCGAAGTCTCCTCGCTGCCCTGTCCTCCTCTTAGACTATTATATGTTCGCGTGCATATCAACAAGTTGCACGGTGTCAGTTCTCTCGCTCTTGGTCTGTCTGCGTGTGTTTTTTGTTTCATTTTCCCTCGCAGGGGAAACCGACCGTGTGGAATTTTTTACTCCCTTGAGCTGAGAAGTTGACGCTGGAGGCGGTGTCTCGATGTAGCGGAAGTTCAGTTTTTATTTAGATTTTTTTTTTCAACGTGTTTTACCTGTGGTATAATTTTGCCCGACGAATTTTTTTGACGTTGAGATATGATATATTGATAGTGGAATAGGTGAACGAGTGGAGCATCGTAGCCATATGTAGATGCATTTTGCTTTAACATGATGCAGTTTTTTTACCCGTTGTTGGCTTGTTGTTGTGTTGTCGCAGGTTGAATTAATACGAATGAGGAATTGAGGATTAATTTTTTTTGGTGATGAACGGAGTGAGAAGCTTTAATATTATGGAATAAGGATCTACTTATTTGCTTTATAGATATATTTGGTACCAGGAATCTATGAAATATTGAATTTTAATATCAAAATTGAACAGATTTTGCCAAAATTGTGTTTTCGAGGAGTTTTTTGGAGTCTTGAAAAATTTCAGCTTGATGTAACTCCTTCAAAATGAAAGATAGGCAAAATTCGTTTATTATCAATTTGACAGATTTCAGCGAGTAGATTGAAATAGGTTATATGTACATTTTGCCTATCTTTGAAATTGAAGGAGTTATATATTTTCAATAATTTTAAGATGTTTTAACGCCTTCAATTTTGGAGATAGGCAAAAATCATGAAGAATCTTTTTTATAGTACTCTTTAGAATCTACAAATTACTTCATTTTCAAATTTTGCATATCTCTCATATTGAAGGAGTTATCCACGATCAAAGATTTCAAATCGTTGTAACTCCTTCAATTTAGGAGATAGACAAAATTTATACGTAACATTTGTTAGAGTACTCATTGACATCTATAAATTAGTTCATTTGCAAATTTTGCATACCTTGCATATTGAAGGAGTTATTCACCTTTAAAGATTTCGAATCGTTGTAACTCCTTCAATTTAGGAGATAGACAAAATTTATACATAACCTTTATTGAAGTACTCGTTAATATCTACAAATTGATTTATTTGCAAATTTTGCATATCTTGCATATTGAAGGAGTTATCCACCTTCAAAGATTTTAAATCGCTGTAAAGCCTTCATTTTCGGTGATAGAAAAAATTCATACTTAACCTTCGTTAAAATACTTGTTGATACCTAGAAAATTGGTTCTTCTGAAAATTTTGCATATCTTGCATAATGAAGGGACTAGCAACGTGTGAGGTTTTCAAAATTTTGTTGCTTTATGATAGAAAAAAAGTTGAAATATGTGGAATTAATGTTCCGATCGATGAAAATTATTTGAGTGGAAAAATGAAATGAAATATTTTCGTGGACGTTTCAAATTTTAAAAGTGTCCTGAAAAATTTCAAATTGTTTTTTCCCTCAGAGAATCCAAATGGTGTAAAAAAATAACTTTTTATCGGTGCGAGTGAATATCATGTGTTGAAGAAGAGGATTTTTGAAACCGGTTTGGTCACTCTGCCACCAGGGGCCTGCTGAGTGTGGGTGGTGGGGGGAGAGGATGATCCACTTTCTCACGAAAGATTTTCATTGGGCGAATTCGGGGAATTTGACAGAATAAATAATTCATTGAAAAAATTGAGCCATTTCGTTGATCCAAAAATTTTATTTGGAAAATTGGGCAAAAGTTTGACAAAAATTTCATGCTGTTTTATTTAGATATTAAAATTTGAATAAATAAGATAATTGAAAATTGAAATATTCAAAGATACTCGTACTTTTATTCGGTTTCAAATTCAGCAGATTCAGTGAAATCGTGATCTCATTCGAAATTAAAATCACAATTTTCAGCTCGAAAAAATGTTTTCCAATACAATTATTATTTTCACCTAAAACCACAAAATTTGCAACATTTTGACTGCATGGTTGAAAAAAAGCCTTAATTTTCAATCAAAAGCTAGACGAGTCATGATTCTTGAATAAAATTTTTGTCCATACAGTAGTTTAATCCAAAATTGAAAAAATTCCAAGATTTAAAATCAAATTCAAAATTTAGTCACGATTTTTGACTTGAAAATGATTTTTTTACAATTATTTTTATCTAAAATCACAAAAATTTCAACATTTTTGATTTCAAAGCTGAAAAAATCAAAATTTGGGATCAAAGTGAACATAAAGTCTTGATTTTTTATCAAAATTTCCAATCATTAAGTACTTCGGTCCAGAAATTTCACAAACGCTATAATTTTGATTCAAAAGGTGAAAAAAATGCTGCAATACGAAAAAATGAAAAGTTTGCGCAAAATACCAGAACTTGAAATCAAAATCACAATTTTCAACTCGAAAATAATTTTTTTTAAATATTTGTTTCATTTTTATCCAAAACTACAAAGATTGCAACATTTTGACTGCAGAATAGAAAAAATTCTTAATTTTACAGAAAAATCAAATACCTATTAATTTTGATGCGAAAATCATGCAAATAGTATAATTTTGATTCAAAAGTTGAAAAAAATGCTAAAAGTTTGAATCGAAATCGTAATTTAATCACAATTTATAGTTCAAAATTTTTTTTTCTAAAATTATTATTTTAATGTGAAACCACAAAAATTGCAGCATTTTGACTGCGTAGTTGAAAAAAAAGATAAAATGTTAAATCAAAACTCAAACAGGTTGAACTAGTAATTATTTTTGACCAAAATTTTTCATCTCAAAGTCACAAAAATAACATAAATTTAGTTCAAAAATTATTAAAAATTCTTGTGATTTTAAAATCTCAAAAAACTCATAATTTAAAATTAAAAATCACAAATTATTCAAAATTTTTGGATCAAAAATCGAATTTTTGAAAAAAAATGAAGATCTTGAATGAAAAAGTTTACAATATCTAAAAAATATTTCCAATTTCGAACTTGTGAAAAAAATTAAGATTTTGATGGTTGAAAATTACGAATTTTCCTTGGAATGGGCTCTAAAAGATTGTATAATTGTTCAAATAGACAATTTTCATTTTTCCAAGTTGAAGTTGTATTTCAAAAAATTCTACCAATTTTTATAATATTTTAATCACAATTATCAAGTTTTTCCACATTTTGATCAATGCTTATATTATTATTATTTTTTTAATTTCAACGTTCCCCCATCAATATTCACGAAGTAGGTACCATTAAAAAATGAAGAAAATTTTTGGGAAATGGGCCATCAAAAATTACTCTTAGGGGGCGAGTAGGAGAAGGTTTTAGGAGAGGAAACATCCCTATTTTTGCAAATAATGGGGTATAGGGGTGTATCTGGTATTAATTCTATGTAAATCAACCCTCCTGAACTCAAATCCATCATTACTTTCCTGATTGAAAGTAGAGAATTGGGACAATTGTGAAATTTGTCACGTAAAAAATGGCCAATTTTCGTAAAAATTCATAACTCTACTATGCATAAATTCCCATTTTCTAAGAAGAATGGATTCTCACCACCGCAGAATAGGAAAAAAATTGTAGAACAAAAAATTATGAATTTTTAATAAGTACATCTACAATATTGGTTTCAAGTTTTTTGTCGTATCGTGATTTTTTACTGCAATGTAATTTTTTTGAGAACACGTGGGTGAAAAAATTAGCTAAATTGACCATACCATGAAACAAAACTTATAGAACGTTGAAAATCGATCATTTTTTATTCTATCATTTTTTTCCCCATTTCGAAGTGAAGAGAGCTTCTTCTGAAAATTAAAAAATCTTCGTATTAAAAATTTAAAACTATTTTCAAAGACTTCATTGGCTCAAAGGAGAAAGAAATTTTGAAATCAAATTAGAACAACGAATAGGCCCTATAAATTTTGCTCATTCAACTTTTTTTTTACTAGAATCAGTGTTGAAACTTGATGAAAATGTTAACCAAACGTAAAAATGGTGAGAAAATTTGCTTATTTTTAGTACTTTGTCATCAAAAAAATGCCAAATACGTCTAAATGGTAGATACTCGTATTTTCCAATAAGGTTGATTGTATTATTCGACGTTTATGCGAACTTGTAGTCGAATATCGGTGATGGTACAATAAATGGCTTGTAAAAATAGTGAAATAGCGTTTCATTATGTAGATAGATGAGCGAAAAAGCCTATATGTATATCGTACATGCTAGATTCTCGTACCATGTTTCATTTCCCATAAGTACATTGTGTTCGTTCATCGCTAATCAATTGCATCGATTTTCATCAATCATCAAATCTCTCATAAAATGATAGAAACTTTATTTTTCATGCTAAATTATTTTTCTCATTAGGACCACTTTGCCAGGAATCCGAATTCTACTGCGACAGCACATGTAACCCCAATATCAAACGTTGCGATGGTATCCCCGAATGCAGTGATGGTACCGATGAAGCAAACTGTCCAACACCATCACCTCCAACACCTCCACCTCAGCCTCCGACTCCTCCTAAAGGTAAGCTCGATTTTCAAACTTTGTAAAAGCTACAATGATCCAAATAATTACAAATTTCTTGTCAACAGTGCCCTGTCTCGAGGATGAATTCAGCTGCGACGAAAACCAATGTTTTTCTTACGCGAGAAGATGCGATGGTGTAAGAGATTGTCGCGATGATACCGACGAACAAGGGTGCCCACCACCACCGCCACCGCCAACCCCATCCACCACAACATCAACCACGACAGAATCACCACCGCCACAAACACCTCCAATAATACCACAAACGCCACCAACGCCAGCACCAATACCACCCAGTGAGTGCTTTTTGAAATTTTACCTAATATATTGCACTATGGAGTACCTACGCTGTACGACATTTTCATTTTTCTTGGATGAATTCCAAGGTACGCAAATGTCGCATGGTGACCGTGAAAAAAACGTTTTTTTTTGAGATGTCTTATCTGAATCTGTTGCTGTCTCGTTGGACTTTATTTTTTAAAAAGATTATTACACGTAGAACAATCCTACAATATGGGCACGTTACGAAACAAAGTTACGAATTCGTACCGATACCGACGAGGAGGCTTTTTAACGTTGAAAAATTAAAACGGCTTACGCCGGCGTCGTGCTCGCTCGTGCCAAAAATTATTACACTATTCTTTTGAACTATATTACAAATTATAACGTTTTATACGATCTGGTGGTATTTAAGTGGCGGAAATATTTAAAATTAGATGCGGTAATTATAGATTTGCTATTTAACCGACTCGTCTACCGATATTTAAAACGATGAAAATACTTCGCATCAACTCCAAGTCACGATTTATACGTTTAACGATCGTCACATTCTGGGTTAGGTACCTTTTCGTACGTAAAGTTTCGATGACTGGTGATGGTGAATTGTGGCTAGACGTTATAATATGTACATGTGAATTTATTAAATAGATGGGCGGCGATGAGGCGGGGTAGGGCTGCGTGTTGATGTGTGATGTGCATTTAGATTTAGATACATTTTAATAAATGAAACGAGTACAGCAGCAGATAGACCTATGTAGTATTTCAGTAGTTAAAAAGTGTATTTTTGATAAATCCATGAAATTGGTATTTGAGGAAGGTGGGCTAAATTATTGTCACTATGAGTTCATTGATAGGTAATCAATGACCGAAAAATTAACGTACCTACGGGAAAATGCGTAGGTATTGAGTATTTTATGACAATCTTGGCAACATTTTACTGATTGAGAAATCAATATTACCAAAATAGATTGCAAATGTGTCATTTGACAAATTCAGTTTACTTAAATTTACGTTATTTTATTTCAAATGATCGAACAAAACGATGGAAAATTATCTAATGCATGAATCTTGAATCAGTCGGTCTTTTTTTATGTGAGAGCATCCAGCAATGAGACCAAATGAGTCAAAAGTCAAAACCTCGAAATTTAAAGAAAACTGGTAGGGTACGTCATTAGAGCGTTTTTAAAAAAAACAACTGAAGTGCATAGATTATTCCAGTCTGACATAATATCTGACTTTATCTAAGTTGAAAGAGTCATACGTAATGCCATCATGCCAAAAAATGTCTAAAAGTCAAATTTTGAAACAATCTCAATTTTTCCAAGTTCAAAAATTAACTGACCACTTTATAAAATTTTTCAAAATCGAAAAGGTCAGAATTTCTAAAATTTTCAAGCTCAAAAAAATTGTTTGAAATCTGAAAAATTTTTCAAGTCCAGAAAATTTAAAATAGCCTGACAAAATATCTGAAAACCAGCTTAATCTATGATTTTTTCCAAGTCCAAAAAGTTCGCCTGACAAAATGTCGGAGAGTTAACGTGATTTCTAAAATTTTCTAAGGCTAAAAAGTCCGAAGTGCTTGTCAGACAAAATGTCTAAAAGTCAGCCACATCTCTGAAATTTTCCAAGCCCAAAAAGCCAGTGGAAATTAGCAAATTTTTCCAAGTCCAAAAAAGTTTGACAAAATGCTTAAAAGTCAGGGTGACGGAATTTCGTGTTGTTTTTTGCAAGTTTGGTCCTCTCAAAATGCACATCCTCAGTTGAAAAGTGAAAAAGAATGTCGTCAAAACTGCATGAAAAGTAAGAAGATTCAAAAACGTCATAAAAATCATTAAAAATGTTACAAAGAAGTGAAAAAATTGTCAAAAAGTTCATAACAATCGTACAAAAATATTGCAAAATTTGTGAAAAAGTCGTAAAAAATATGACATTTTTCATAATTTTTATGAATTTTTTGACAATTTTTACAACATTTCAGAAATTGTTGACGATTTTTTCACTACTTTATCAATATTTTCACATTTATTTAATGAAGATTTTGACCATCTTTACAGCTTTTTATGCATTTTTGACGAATTTATCTCAACTTTAACAAGATTTTCAATGATTTCTTTGAATTTTTGGCAATTTTTGCAACGTTTCAGTCATTTTGACAATTTTTTCACAACATTTCATGCACTTCAAACACTTTTGTTTAATTTTTTGGAAAGTTTAGCCAATTGGAGGCACCTCTGACAATAATCTCTTAAATTTTCTAAGACTAAAAAATCATCTGCTAACCCAAAAAAAATTTTTAAATCAAAAAAGTCATCAATAAGGATGACAAAATTTCGTATCGTAAAATTCCTGGTTACTACACCAGTCGTAATACAAATCCATATTAAAAGGTGATTTGAGCAAAACAATTCTAGGATATTTTAATGAAATTATGCCAAAAACTTCTAAAAACTGCAATGAACAAAAATTGCAAAAAATGAACTTGAATAATTGCAAAAATGTATAAAAAGTGGCTATTATTTGATGAAATTGATACCCAGAAAGTTCAAAATGATCTGACGACAAAATGTCTGAAAGTCAAAGTGATTTCTGAAAATTTTCAAGTTCAAAAAGTTAGGTTATAAGTCATGGTCAGAGTAATTTTTGAAATTTTTCAAGTCCAAAAAGTCAGAGGAAATCAGAAAATTTTTCCAGGTTCAATGAAGACTGACAAAATTTGTAGAAGTCAGCGTGACTGAATGAAAATGTTACCGAATGTAAACATAATGTGACAGAAACTTCATGGAAACGTTAAGGTAACATTAGGTACAAAAAACATTGAAACGTTAACAAAAATTACATTTTTGTAACGTTATCGAAATGTTTTCGTAACGTTACTGAAACGTTTTCGTAAAGTTATTCAAACTTTTTCGTAATGTTATCGAAACGTTTTTGTAGCGTTATTCAAACGTTTCCGTAACGTGATGGAAACGTTTTTGTAACGTTATGTAAACATTTTTGTAAGGTTATGTAAACGCTACAGAAACATTGTGGAAACGTAACAGAAACATTGTGGAAACGTAACAGAAACGTTATGAAAACGTTGTGAAAACGTTATGGAAACGTTACGGATACGTTATGGAAACGTTACAGAAACGTTATGGAAACGTTACAGAAACGTTATCAAAACGTTACAGAAACGTTATGGAAACGTTACAGAAACGTTATGGAAACGTTACAGAAACATTATAGTGACGTTGCAAAACCGTTATAGAAACGTTTCAGAAACGTTAAGAAAACATTTTCTCAACGCTATGGAAAATTTTTTTCAACATTATTGAAACGTTTTCTTGGTGTTATTGAAACATTTCTGTAACGTTATGGAAACTTTTTGTAATGCTATGGAAACGTCACAGAAACGTTATAGAAACGTTACAGAAACGTTAT
>FIZU01020557.1:0-11589 GCA_900064475.1 Pseudococcus longispinus | reverse complement strand
ATTTGCAAGAAATGTTGCGTTTCCATTTCCGATTCCGTTTTCAAGGGGAAAATACAGTTTCCGTTTCCGATTTCGTTATCACAGCCCTGACGAAATTCCTTGACGAAGATTTTTAGACATTTTGTCAAACTTTTTTGGACTTAGAAAATTTTTCAGATTTTCATTAACTTTTTGAACTTGAAAAATTTTATAGATAATGATGCGTTGATGACCTAGACATTTTGTCAGACTTCTTCGGACTTGGAAAATTTTTTCGATTTCCGTTGACTTCTTGAACTTGGAAAATTTCAGAGGTAACACGACTTTGGGCGATATATTTTCAGTGAAAGGTCAAAATAATCCCAGAAACAGCACAGATTATTTCAAGTTCATGTTTACAATCAGTCAATCAATGAAGAACTTGAACAGAATGCATTGTAATCTACGATCTTCATTAATACTTCGAGAACAATTTCATCATTACTGCTCGGATTTTAAATTCATCTGGTATTAAGATTAATTCAACCAATAAGATAAAAATGATGAAATTATAAAGGTATAGATAACAGCTAATTAAACTTACCTGCTACAAAAAAAATCGGTAACTGAAAAAAAATCGATTCACCAATAAACATATTACGTAAAATGAAAATAAACTTTAATTCACAACAATTTGTACCGCAACAGTGTCCATAATCCATTTACGACCACGTAAATACTAGAAGATTAGATACGAATCATGACAAGCCAGTTCACGAAGTACGATACGAGCCCAAGATGACTTTCGTTATAATTTTCGGTATTTAACAACTAACCACTTACCTAAAAATAAAACAAAATATTCATCAGTTCATCACACAACGTATATGATGGAGTCCACATTTCATTTTTGATCTCTTTCAAGTCTACGGTTACTTACCTGAGACACAAACGACGAATACTTTGGCTGAATTCATTCAAAGTCCAACTCCGTTGAATTCTACAGCTAATGCAGTAATATATTGTTTATTTTCCACGCGAACTTGTTCTACGGTATTGTACCTAAAAAAAGTTCACATTTTTTCACATAAAAATCAGTATTACCATAGAGATATTTAGCAATGAACTTCTATTATGGATCGTATCGTGGCTATCAACTTGTTTTCCAGACAAATAGTCTTGTTCGAGGTCAATTCTGCTGATCGGGTGATCGCACAATAAAAATTACAGAAAGGCTGAAGAGAATGTCGCGGGATTATTAATCTCGACATTTTTTTAAATTAAAAAATGCTGTCCTTTTTTTCGGTACTTTTTGGTTTATTTGAAGATTTGTAAATTCGTTGGGTAAAATATCCTGGTTTTATTTGGAAAACATTCTTCATCAAAAACGGTCTCGTCTTATATTAGGGAAAAAATAGCCATGGGGATACTTCGACAAAAAAACATCACAATTGTGTGATAATTAATGACAATCTAATGAGTTTCGAAACATTATTTTTGTTACTTTAAAAAAAATATGTACGTAAATAAATTCCGTGTTTTTGACGAAAGCACTTTCATTGACCTATCAATTAAGGAAGATTTGCAACAATTTCCGTGTACTCATCGCACTTGTCATGAAAGAGGGGAAAAAGATAGGGATAGTCGTATAGGTTTATGCCCTTCGGTGAAGGGCAGCTGTAAACACAACTCCGAATAATGTATTGCAATGGCTATCCGTTGATGGAAAAAAGAGGGTATGGATTATATACTACTTAAAAATATACACTGAGGTCGAATTATCATCTACGTATAGAATGTACCACATCAGCCAGAGAAGGGTACAGAGTGTAGATAAACGGAAATACGCGTACAAGGCTTAACACCCTTGCAATACTTACGATAAAAAAGTACCATTGTGCGAATAAGTGGATATTAATTCGATATTGAAAAGTCGTTCGATTTCAGCTGTTATTGTTGATTTTAATCTTACACCGCGCTTGATGATATAATTAATACACTTAGAGAGTAGTAATCGTTTGCTAATGTGGATAGCAAAGTGCGAATATTGGCCAGAGTCGAGGTGTTCAGGTGCTAAATGGTTGCTGGAGTCGATCCTGCGAACAGATCCGGCGTTGATAGCTACGATGCCACGATATGGATATTGGTAGATTGTAGCGAATGATGGGATGGTGTTCATAAAAAAACTTCAATGAGAACTTGGAAAACTTACTGAGGTACTAAATAGCTGCAACTGAAACAATAAAACGAATATATTAATCTGTTGGAACACAAAAACCGAAGTGTATCTCGAGACGAAAATTTGAACTTGGATTATACGAGTTCGACAACGCACAATATTTAAATGAAGAATGCAAAAAAGTACTACGATGTAGAATTGCAACAATAATAGCTCGCGAATTCATCCACTTTTTCAAAATAATACTAATTAATTATCATCCAAAAATCATAAGCCCGCGTGATTCCTGCTTTCCTCAGGATTTCTTGCTAAAGGAAGGGTGAGGGGGAAAAGAGAAGCTACCAAGTTCAAAAAAATAAACAAGGTTGCGATTTGCGATTGATATTCCAAAATCATGACGTCATGTAGTGACAAATTTCTTTTGAGATTTTATCATTTTTTTATTATCTCTCTAAAAAATAAAAATGTTGTTCAATTGAATTCAATAATAAAATAAATATGATGAAAACATTAAATTTGTTCATTGTTTGTGGGGATGGAAAACATTTCGTATTACCTATGTAATCAATTCATATAATTAATTGCTTATAGATAATCCATAATTATAATTCGTTGATTCTCTTTCTCAATATTTTTGTTTTTTTTAACGTTGTAGAAATTTTCTGGAAAAATTACAAATTAAAAATTTGAATAAGTAGATAATAGATATTCATACTCATATACCCAATTACATAAATACATACTCACTTAGGAACCTAATCATTTTTTTCAAAGTAGAGTCTGTAGAGATCAAAATTCAAGTTAAATTGAATCTTCGAATCGACGTCAAGTTGAACATTTATCTACATACATTGAAAACTAGAAGTATTTAATGATTTAAATGGAGCAATCGATTAATTAAGTTATTTATATATCTGAATATTGAATTTGAAACTTGAAAGCGTTCAATTGTACTTTTCATTCTATCATTTTTATTCGTCTTCATATTTTCGTTTTAAAACTTATTGCATTTGTGTTGTTCTAACTGCAAATAATTATGGAAGCTTTATGTGTAGGTACATGATACGTACTTATTTGGTACATACAGGTATTTTTCCACTTTATCAAAGTAAGTATAGCTCTATGAGCATTTTTATGTACTTACTTCATATTTTGAAAAAAAAAAATCATCTGCTCTAACATCGGATTATAATTTATGAAGTGTTTTTCTGTTTTTATCAAAAAGTAATTATTAAATTGACAAACATTATAATTTTTACCAAACGCTTCATCGTAATTGAATCTACTTACTAGTTAGACTCTGCAACTTTTCAAAAACCAACATTTTTCTGCGATATCAGCTTGAAAATTTAAATATTTACTCATCCAATACTCGATTGTTTAGGACAGGTGATATGATCCTATACGTCAGAGCAGATGATACAGGCTATTTTAATCATACCGCACCATCAAAAAAACGGTTTTAATCCAATGTACCAAAACATCGTCGTTGTCGATGTATAAAATCGTATTCATTTCAACTCTATAGATTTGCGATTAAGATAACATTATTGCGGTATTATATGCTTCTAAATTGAATCAAACAGTGAACCACGGATATAACCTACGATGTAATCAAGATAGCTAATTTTGAACGCTACCAGAGTCAATTGTTCGAAACTTTCGAAAAATGGGGGTTCTTTAACCTAGGTAGGTACCTATTTGTATCGGAAAACTTTTCCCTTTTCAGTTTTCTTGAAACAATCGACGATACTTATGCATTCGTCGCTCGTACGGTCATATGTTTGTTTACCACGTAACAGATAATGCCAAAAAATCAGCTGTCTGCATGATGATTCCTTGTGGGAACACAATATGCTAATTTTTAAAACAACATTGTTGATAAGTGGTTTATAAACAAGTGTGACATACGTTACATAACACTTAATTTTGTTCGCTACCTGTTTACACTAAACGACGACACGTGCGGCCAAGTGATGGTCACGTGTCGCTTATAAAGTGCGGCACGTTTTGTTATTTTAGTGAAAAATCACGGAAGGGGTTCGACTTCGATATCGTGTTGGAAATATGCGAACAGATTTCGGTTAAAAAATCGTGTACACTTTGGTTTACCTAATTTAATGCATCTAAAATCGATTAACAGGTATCCTAAAAATTTCAACCCTTCTTTGTACAATTTAGTCCTAATATTTTTTGAATTTTCATTTCCTATCGTTCTTTTTATATTATTTCTGTACAAAAAAAGCAACATAGAATTGATAATTACGCAGCCATTTTCCTCGCGTTACAAATGACACGGTTGCAATTTTCACGACAAAACGTTCTAGGGGCGCTTTTCTTGAGAAAAATCAATCATTTTAGTGGTAGAGATCCTAGTCCCTTTGGGAAATTCTACACCTGTTTGGTAGTACAAGACAAATACCGCGCATGTTTTTCAACACTTACGCCCGAATGGTATTGCCCTCGTTTGACGTTCCTAACAAATTCCCGCCCTCTTTTGTTGAAAGATAATAGGGTGTAATTTTTTATTGATTGATACATTTGTAACTAAAAACTTCTCTCGCTTGCTTATTTATTTCAAATTACTGTATATGTGAAGTGAACTAAAATGTAATAAATAGGTAACTTGGGTGCATATCTAAGGATTGCATTTTGAAATTTATAGAAATAGGTACTTCACACGAACTATAGGTAACTCTACCTATCAATGAAATCACTCATCATTTTTTGAAAAATTTAATAGTTAATAAAGCAACATAAGTATAAAGCTTTCGAACAATGAATAAGCACTTATAATTACGAGGACAAAATATAAAAAGCAAAAAGAAATTATGAAAAAACGAACCAGATTTTTATAATGGTTCAAATAAAACAACCAATTGATAAATGACTTTTCATTAAATTGATAGCAAAAATTATAAGCCAATAATTTAATAGTGATAAATTTACAGTTATTTGGCATTATGATCAATCCAGATCCGGTTTTAGAATTTTCTCTTGGGAGCTGATATAAGCTATTCATGAAAATCATTAAACTCACGATCTAAATTACATGTCAAATTAAGAAGAAAGTTGGTATTTTCTGAAATTATCAACTTCACAATTATGTACTCGCACTTAGATAAATTGATATGGTCAAGAAGAGGTTTATTCAAATTTTACTTAGATAAATTGATATGGTCAAGAAGAGGTTTATTCAAATTTTAAGTTTTTTTTTTTTTTTTTTTTTTGTAGGTAATTAATAATTTTTATGATTCGTAAACGTAATTTTTATAGTGAGAAAAATCATATTTTTAATTTATAATTTTGAATCATTATTTATAAAATGATTTTCAAGAATTTGGAAAATAGCTTCAAAATTTTGATTTAAAATTATTTTGGGAAAGATTTTATTCGCATCTCTGCAAAAAATGCAGAATTTCCTAGAATTTCCAAGAAAAAAAGTCAACAATTTCGTATAGGTATTTTAAGTTTTCTCATTCGACCTTGATGCAATACACTTATTGGTTGATTTTTCATTAAAATGATATTTTTTAGCCCTGAGAGTGATTATACCCCCAATCACCAACTCCCTAAAACCGGCCTTGGATCGATCTGAAGTTCTTTTTCCAATTATTCCATTTATCAGAAAACTTATGGAGTAAAATATCGAGCACATTCATTAAAATCT
Organism: Pseudococcus longispinus; assembly: GCA_900064475.1. NCBI lineage: Eukaryota > Metazoa > Arthropoda > Insecta > Hemiptera > Pseudococcidae > Pseudococcus > Pseudococcus longispinus. Next base: position 5,782 of record FIZU01020557.1, on the reverse strand, counting down.
AAATAATTATACAAATAAAAATATTTGAAACGGTAACGACTTTTCTCAAACATAAGACTAGATTCGAAAACTAAAGAAAATAGGTATAAAAATCAAAAATGAATAATTTAAAAAAGTGAAATAAAATAAAATAGGTACCTAATATTCGTTGTCTTTGATATGACGTAGAAATGAGATTCTATAATGATGAACTATATGTAATTACATAAATGTGGGGCACCAAAAAAAGATTTGAGTTTGAATTTGAAATGTAAGTAGCAGATTAAATATATCCAGGAACGTATAGCCATAGAAATACCATAGAGAGGATACTGATTGACAAAATTGGATCGTTAAAGGCAGCTTTGGCAATTAAAATCGTACCAAAGCTATCAAAATTGATAAAATGAACAAAAACAGGATCAAATATCACGAAAAACTAAATATTTTGAATAGGTAATGAATTTGGATCAAAGTGAAAGACGTGCAAATTTTAAAATTGAAAAAAAAAACATCAAAAACATAATGCAACAACAATTAGAAAATGAAATCCGCAACTTGTATAAGAATGTCTTCTTATCTTTAAAAAATAATCCAGTTTTCAGGGACGATAAATCGATATTCAAGTTTACTCTAAAAAAGTTGAATGCGTTGTTTGCCTATCTTATATTTTGAAGGAGCAACGTATTTCAATTATCATCGAATTCATTGATTATTTTAGTTCCTTAGGTCATTCAAAAAAGAAATCAGGCAAAAAGTGCATGAGATAAATTAAATTATTTTTCGTTCTCTGGTTATGCTGATTTCTTATCACTTTTTTTTTTTAAATGTCACTAAACGAAATTAATAAAAAGTGTTTAGTTGCATTTCATTTCTTTGCAATCCTCTAAATTTTGAAAACACGAAATTCTAAATTCAGGAATTCGCAGAACATATTTTTGAAAAAAATTTAGAATTTTTGTTTCAAAATTGAAGTAGAGGGGGTAGGGGGGTCGTTTTGAAAATTTGTACGTGCATTATCCATTTTTTTGCCGCGTTTTTTTAACTTTTCAATATTTTGTTATCCAAATGACTTTTTGAACTCGGAAATTTTCAGAAATTCTTTACATTTTGAACTTGGAAAAATTTATATTGTTTGAAAATTTGACTTTATGATATTTTTTATCAGACTTTATAACATTTGTTGGATTTTATAAATGACGAGATTAATTTTTTTTTAAATAAAAGTTTTCAAAGGTCTAATAAAATCTTGAAAAATCAGATAAAAAATGTAAAATGTTATCAACTAGTGTTAAGTTTCACTCCATTAAATTAATTTCTTTGCAATTCTGCAAATTTTGAGAATACGAAATTTTAAATTCAAGAATTCGCAGAACATCGCTATTTTAAGAAATTACTTCGAACTGTGGATCTTTCGATAAGTGCTCAGATTTTTTTAAATCTCATAAAAATACTTAAAATTCCATCAAAATTATTCAAAATGTTGTAAAAAAAAATTAAGTAGGTATCTAAATATTATAAAAATTGTTAGAATGGGTAGGTATCGCTAGAATTGTTAGAAAAAGAACAAAAATTTTCAAAATTGTTATAAAAATCGTTCAAATGTTGGTAAAAAATTAGCTAAAAACATCGAAAACCTTTCAAAATTATTTAAAAATATGTTCAATTTCCTAAAGATTTTGGGAATTTGCGTAAAAACTACTCAAAATTTGATTGAAATTCCGAAAAAATTATATTTTTACGTTCTTTGCTAGGTCAACCAAGGATGAGTTCAACACTTTCTATCACACTTTTTGGATATTTTGAATAACTTTCACAGAAATTTATGCATTTTTGATGAAATGTTCAACTTTAACATTATTTTTGTACGAGTTGCGTTGAATTTTGACGAATTTTCTTTTATTCTACACATTTTTAAATTCATTTTTAGTGTTATTTATGTTTTATGAATTTTTTAGCATATTTAATAATTTTTGATAAAAATTACAACTTTTTTTTTTAAATTTTAAGCAATTTCAACGTCATTTTAACAACTTTATTGTCATTTTATCAAAGTTTAAAACCATTTTTAAAATTTTTTCTCACATTTTCAACATTTTTTAATGAAATTTTCAAACAGTTTTGCGATATTTTACTCAATTTTATAACTTTTATCAACTTTCTCATCATTTTCAACATTTTTTCTAAATTTCAACAATTATTCCAACATTCTGAACAATTTTCATGGATATCTACACGTTAAAATAATTATTTATGGCCTAGGAAATGAGGAATTCTTAAGTAGGTAGGTACCTATAATGACAATATCGGTCTTTATGCTGTTTCAAAATGTAATTATAGGTTCAGAAATTTCACTTTGAAAAACCTCCCTCCCTATGATTACATGACTACGTCCTGGTTCTGCTACTTGGATAATTTCACTTCAAACTCGATCGATGAAAATTTTCATCCTGCTTTCGCTCTATTCAAACTGTGAACTACTGCTACGACTATCTACAGAATAATTCGGGGAATGATTAAGCGACACATCTGATGGCGTTTCAGGTGTCCATACTTTGGCGTGCATCACTCCATTTCCAACATTTTCCTTATTGCGTGACCACGACAAAGAATGTATCGCGTAGGGAGACCCATAAGCACCTGTAGATAATTAAAAACATGTACACAAATTTTACACCTGATCTGCGATGATATTTTTCCATCTTCGTCGTAAATCTAGATATCTTCGTATATAGGCATAATTGCTTCAAAAGATGCAGATTTAGCCTATACGACAATTCTATAGGTACCTCGATTGGTTATTGTGTAAAAATTAGTGGGTAATTTGGCACACTTCATTTAACCTAGGGTACCGAAACGATACAGTGGAAAATATGTGTGAGGTTTAATAGCGCAAGAGAGTCCATTAATGATTTGTACATTATATTGTTGTCGCGGTTATTACGTAAACTCTTCACCCCCGAATGTGGTTGAACAAACGCATTTATTTTTAAATTTAGGGGTTGCACTCGTCACGGTCTATCAACTTACACACAGCTGCGTTTTAGTTTTGACCCTTGGTTCAAATTCGAGTAAACCTAATTCATCGGTACGATTTTCATGTTTTCAGGTCTATTAAAAACAGGTCGAAAAGTTTAACAAATGTATTGCGAGGTGTGAGGGTATCTTACGTGACTTGCCATTTTTTTTGTTTTTAGAAAATATGCAAATTTTGCAAGGTTCAAGAAGGGGTTATATTGTATTAGAAATTTATGTGTAAATAATTGTTTCAAAAAGGTACAGGTATTAGGTAGGAATCTAAATGAGTAAAATAATTAATCATTACGAAGCACAGATCATCGAATAAATACATATGTTCGGCTGTAGGTATTCCTATCCCACTAATCTAATTTATTTCACGGAATTGCATCTACCTAGGCATTTGTGAAATTCAAATAATACAATTTAGACACGAAACGTTTTTAATTTTCTGTTTCATTAAAGGCATCGAAGGATGAGACTCATTTATCACACCAGCTTCAAACAGTAGTTTATTTTTCAATTGCAACATTTCAAAATAATATATGGCCCTAATCAAAGAGGGTTGATATGATGAGAGAATTAACACCTGGTCATAGATACATCTACTTTGCAGAAAATAACCCCAATACACCTTTCGAAATTTATAATTACAATTACGAAACAATATAAATATAGGTACTCACCTCGAACAATAATTTTTCTCGGTTCTTCTTTAGGCGTTTGTTTATAAATTCTCCCATTAACCGTAGGCATTTTAATGGATCCATCCGGATTGCACGAATTTTTATCAGATTTCAACAATTCGCTGAGAAAATTGATATAGCCGATTGCTAATTTCAACGTATCCACTTTCGATAATCTTTTTTCATATGGTAAAGTTGGTATATGAGCTCTGAGCCCTTCAAAGGCATCGTTTATGCTTTGCATTCGACGACGTTCACGCATATTTGCTGCTTGACGTTGCTGAATTTGTTGCTGAGGGCATTTGCTTTTACGACAATGTCTTTTAAATTTACCATTCGCTGGAAATTTTTTTTTCGAAAAGTTAGGTGAGTTGAAAGATGGATATTTAAATAAGCAAAAGTATAACCCACCGGTTAATTCTTGATCGCTACCGTAGCTATAGTTGGTGGAGCAATCGGAAATAGATCCATCGTCTTCGTCTCCATCCTCGAAGCTGTCGTCGTAAAATAATGAATCGGCGGTTACGGTTTGATCGCCTATATTACCTCCTAACATGAAACCATTTAGAGCAGTCGAAGAAGAAAATTCGTACATGAATCTTCTATTCATCGCCTCGAATCCGAATACGTCAGTTTCAAACATTTTTCCGAATGATTTCTATCTTTGAAAAGAATGAAAATTTTACTTCAATATTTTAATTTAAAAAAAAAATCAATTTTTATATTGGAAAAATAATTGGCACTTATTAGGGAGTTCACTAGTTTGTTTTTGAAATTAAAAATTAATTTGAAAAATAAGTACGTTTCTTATTTTTAAAACCTGATCAAAGTGAAAATAGAACAGCTATAATATGTAGATCATACAAATTTTAAAAAATTGGCACTTTCACTTTTAAATTTAAATAAATTATTCTCAATTGAATTTAAGTATAGATAATAAAACTAAAAAAAAAAAGTTTTAAACAGAAAATTAAAACTTACCATATTACAGCGCTACACTGCTTGATATCACAAAAAAGACATACGTAGGAGTATTTATTTTTTACCAATTGTCGAATACTTGATGGTGACCTAACTACCGATTTATACACGTGTGCGCATTTAACGAAACTGATAGCGATGATAAGGGTCAAATTCTGTTATCACTTTTTTTTTTTAGGGAATCATGAACATCAAATATGGGCGGTGCTGTTATAATACTACCCCTGTAAACTAACCAATGAAATTTGTTCAACGCCCAGTTTTCATTTGCAGTTTAAGCAATGAGGGTGTAAATTTAATGATTCTGGATTTTCGTAGAGTTTTCCTAATGCATCACGAGGACTTGAAACATATTGTGACTATGCAAATCTGTATAAATATATCATAGACTTATAGGAGGTAGCTAGCTAGTTACTTCGTATGTGTTGTAAAAATGTTAAAATCCTAGAAATATGCACCTATTTATTCCACAGTAAGTCATTTCAATTAGCTGCTTAAACCGTTTTTAATTAAGTTGTGTTTTAATCATACGATAAATAATATGGGTATTTATCAGTTTGGCAATCCACTATCAAGTATTACAAAAATGAAGGTACCTGCCCATCCGGTCTTTTAGTACATCTCACTAGCTATTTTGAAAGATACATAAGTAAATATATTACAAAATTGCGGATTCTTCAATTAAAAAAAAAAAAAAAAGTAGGTAAGTGTAGAAGAGAGACATTTTTTTATCAAGATCTCATTGAGTTGACAACCAAACTAATGCAAGTAAGCACATAAATTTGCTTTTTGATTTAGATTACCTGGTTCTGCAGCAGCACTGTTCAATTATTAAGTATGAGTAAAATCTCTTTACTAGTTACTCGATTTGTTTCGTATAATCTAAGTACCTACATATTTTTTAATAAGAAATAATTTTGTATCAATACATATGTATAGTTTTTTTGTAAGAAATAAAAAACCCAGACAGGTAGAAAGTTATTTCACAAAATAATTTAATAGGAAGGTGGTACCTACTTGGTGGAAATAGTATATTACAATACAAGGGTGGGAAGGGAACTATTACGTGTCGAGCGCGTGTAGCGTTTGCGAGCCGAGCCGTAGGCGAGGTGAGCAAA
>FIZU01020551.1:0-14768 GCA_900064475.1 Pseudococcus longispinus | reverse complement strand
AAAAAGCTCAACAAAAAATGACTCATACAAAATTTTGCATAACTTGAAAATTGAAGGAGTTATGAAGCCTACAAATTCTCAAATCATTCAAGTTCTACAAGAAAATTTCAAAAAAAAATTGCCCAATATGTACATTATCAGCGGAGTTACGACGTCTTGAAACATCTACCAGGACTAGCGTATAATTTAGTCCCTTCAAATCCTGGGGTTAGCAAACATGCATACACTTAGGTAGTTTGAGTAGCTGCATCTCTGGTTTGAAGGCGGTGCATTGCGACCGGAACACCCTGTACTGAATAATTAAACATGCTTACAAAAATCGAAGAAGCTGAATCCAAAATGGGCGATTGGTGATCTTCGCACGTTGCTTGGTGATCATAAACGAATACTTTTTTGTAAATTCCATCTTGAACCAAACTATCCATTATGGTGCCATCAGTTTCACCGAAAAATTTGCCAGCATGTTCTGGTCGTTCGGATATAATAATGAAACCATTATCGTCCAATACGTAGCAATCTAGATCCTCAGACGAACACTTCTTTTTGCACGCTGCAGCTGCAGCTGAACCTCCTGGTGTGCACTGAAATTTACAAAACGTATTAAAAATTAGATTATGAGTGAAAAATTGATCACTGAACGAATACTTTTGGCTTAAAGCAAGAAGAGGGGATGTAACCCACACATGTCAATATTATTCATAAGTAGGTACCTAAGTATATTGATCATTTAAAAAATATGTATTATCACTATTTTGGCCATAAACTATCATTCGAGTTATATTATCGATGCTACGCGGTGCAGATCGAGGCTCTATAATAAACTCACGACGCAAGCAAACTATCACTTTTTTCTACATTACAAACACATCTTACCGTCGACGTTATGTTCAAAAATTGCGCTGCTAAAGTTCTATATTGGAATTGTATACCGACTACAGCTACAGGAGCTTTATATCCTTGACTTTCAACGAATATGGCATGGGTTGCAATGATTTGTGGGTTAGAATTACTGCCACCTACGAATTGGAATGATTATTGAAGTTCAATAGATTGTTTTGTTTTTAATTTCGGTGTTTTTCAAAATGGGGTAAGGTGTACCTAAATTACCAGCGTTGAAGGGTATCGAGTAAACTAGACTTTCATGGTCGATTTCGTAGTGATCGACAGCACGTTTATACCATACTTCATCAATAGCTCGACGATTCAGTTGACTAAAATGCCTGTTTAAAAATTCAAATAGGGTTTTCTAAATATCCATTTTATACTCAACGATTTAATTAAGGATGGGATATCAAAATCGTAATATCGATATTATCGATACCTCGAGTTAATTATCAATTTTTAATTTTTTTTAACGATTTTATCGAATTTTGCCGACTGAGACTGTAAAAAATAAAAGTGATGAAATGAATTGGAACTAGGTACCTACCTACTAAATTAGAATAGAAATTTATTTGAATTATAAAAATAATGTTGAATTATCTATAAGTTAGAAAATTAATATTTAAATTGCAGATGAGCCAAAAAACAAAACGGACGTTATTAAAAATTGTTTACTTCAAACTCAAAGTTAAGGGGTAAAAAAATTCAATTTCAGTATTTTTGACCACACGATGATCATGTTTTTTAGATCAAAAAATCGATATTGATATTATCGATGTACAATTTTCTTCGATATTCCCATCCCTAAATTTAATAGGTATAATTGTTGATACGGTAGCCTTACGGTTTGCTTTGTTCTGCAGGTGGCACGAAATCATGCCATCTCATTAAACCACTTCTCGTAGCGATAAAAATCATAGTTTCCCCAAATTGTTCATATCCTTGGCTGCGTTAAAAAAATATACGTCATTAGGGTACGATAGTTATTTTTTGGAAAATTCAATTTATGCACGTTATAATAATGACATCAGCAAGGCATGGAAGTGGCATCCGTATCGTAATAAAAAATTCATTAAATAAAATACATATATGTAGGTACTTCATAAGATAATTTGAACCCAAAATTAATCTTGGGTATAAATCATAATTCAATACATCGTTGGCCGGTAAAAATGATGAACAGGTTAATTGGCTGTGAAATTAGAAAGACAATGAAGGCAAGAAAACAATTTTTCGGATTCGAAAGGGAAAGGAGGGATCATCATATCTTTCTTGATATTGAATTGGGGGTTGATAGGATGAAAAATGAGGCAATGAGATTGGTACTTTGGACCTTTGAAGTGTAAGGCTACCTATGGATTCATTTTGATTGCAACCTTAATGCGGGAACATTTCTCAGAGCTATTCGACGATCTTATAATTTTTTTTTGGAAATAGAGGACCCTGCAGTAAAAGAAGTAAAACTTCATAAGTTAATTTAGATACTTAATCTGTGTGAAAATAACAAAACCCACTAATTTTTCGTTTTTTAAATGGAAGAGAATTTAGCTTATACTCATATTAAAAAGTGAGGTTTCTCATTTTGTGAAATATTCGATGTAGCCAGGTATTTTTTGATATTCCACCGGCCAACCCTTTCATGCTTGAGAAGAAATTTACGATTAGTTTATACAATTTGCATATGAATGTGGTCTGCATATTACGGCTGGAAAAAACTTTTAAGAATTTTTTGAAGCTCAAAACCTTACATATGAAATGGGTGTGAATTTGGTGGATAATCGTAAACAAAGATACCTAACGAAAATATCTATTGGTAAAAATTGATGAGAAATGAGAAAAGTTTACCCATTCCTTCAAATGAAATATTATTTACATCAGTTTTCAAAAAATTGTTGTTGAAAGACTGAAAAACTTTGAAAGATGGTTTACTTTGCGATTTTTAAATTCAAATCGAAAATTCTCTTACAATCTCTTCATTTTAATTTCTGTTTAATAAAGGAATGAAAATAATCAATTTTGGGGGTCCTGAAATATCTGAATCACAAACTCAAAATTTCACACTATTTTCTTAGATTACAATTATAAAAAATTGGAAAAAGAGGAAATTTGAATTTTTGAACCACATCTTTTTCTTTTTTGGGGATGAGTAATTGAGTGTAATTTTTTTCAATTTTTAGTAAATCTTATGCATGAAAGTGAATTGATAATAAGTAATTTTGATCTGATCTGATTTCGTGTATGAGATTTTATTTTGCACTGGTGAAAATGAAAATGGTCTCCTGCATTAGCTTAAATTCAGTCTACATGAAGCAATGGAAATTTTAAAATTCCATCAGATCTCTCCTGGCACAAAAGGGTTAACTCATTCAACTCATTTTGTTAAAGAACAGTCAGTTCGTTTTCGTTCGGGTTTGTGGGTTGCGGGGTGGGGGGAGGGGGGATGGTGAAACGACCGTCTCACTGAATGTGAATCGAAAATTCAACTGGTAGGTACACGAAAGAACACATAGGTAGTTATGTACATAGGTATAACACACAATCATCAAGTACGAAAATGTCGATAACGTTTTAAATAAGTAGTGAAGATGACAGATGCAAATGTAATACTTTTTTTAACGTTAAAACCAATACTTTACCTTCGAAGCACAACCATTAGAAAAGCTAACGGGCTTCAGAAAATTAACATAATATTAGTGCGTTTCAAAAAAAAAAAATCAAGTGCAATAAAATCAATTCATATTAGTATAGTGTAGGTACATAATAAAATAAATGTCCAAAGAATATTCTCATTTCTGTACACATTTTTATGGAAGTTACTCAATAATAATTAATTCATTGAGAAGTATTTCACATCATTTTTTTCTAAATTTCAATTCATCAAAAAAATTTCCAAAAAGAATATTCAATGGAATACACTAAAGCAAAATGTGCGTTCTATGCTGGTGAACACAAAGTGCACATAAAATTAATCAAATTAACCTTCCAGTGCATTACTAAAATGAAATAGATCACAATTTTCGTTTTCATTGTGTTTGAAAACTCTGAATTACCACATATAAATAAAAATAAATATGATTACACATCTACAAACAATTTTTGTGCTTTGAAGCGAAATCGTTAAGCAAATGATTATTTATTTATTACACTTACTGATTGTTCTGTCTGCTGGTTTCCATCGATACAACATTCTTTTCAAATTCTTGCGTGAGTTTGGCATCGAAAATTAACGATTGAAATAAATTCTTATCGCCTGAAAATAAAAAATACAACGATGTCAGAACTTTTGCATATCGCGAGCCGCAAATACGTCGATTTTATTAGTGTTAATAAATTTGCATATCGTGCGCCGCAAATACATTGATTTTGTTAGTGTTAATAAATTTGCATATCGTGCGCCGTTAAAAAGTAATTCTATGGGTATTGAATCAACGACAGTGTCGTCTCTCCTACAAATTGGTATATTTTTTGGAAAATTGTTTGAAATTTTGGATTAAAATGTAGTAATTTTTTATTAATATGCAAATTCATTTTTTTTTTTTTAAATTGGATTATTTATGAATATGAAATATACTTACAAAAATAAGAATCCAAACTCCTCGTTGGTAATTCATCGCCTAAAATTAATTGACGAATAAATTAATATAACGTATTTTTCATTTCCCAACATTAAAACAAATCATTCAACTTACCCATAAAGAAAGGCTGATCCAATGGTCTTGGTCGCAATGACATCCATTTCCAGCCAGGCTGTGTAGCCCGTTTCAGGAAATGTAACACTTGCTCCTCGGGAGAATGGAAATCTCGATATGCCGGATAGTGATATTCGCAATACACCCAATCAGGGTGAACTTTCCAGTTACTCCCTTGAAAGTAATCGGTAACTGTGAATCAAATAAAAATTAGTCAGTTTTTTTTGTTGTTTTTAGGCAGAATCAGAAGTTGATTTTCAAAAATCTTTCTTACCATTAACCGAACTCCTTTTGACTTCTTCTTCGGCAAGAATATCGTACATACCGTAATCATTCGGTAAAGCTATGCCGAAAGAAAAGGGAGTATCGTAAATTGGATGATAAAAATATTTATACGATCGGAAAGTTATGCGTTTCTGTAACAAAAGTAAAATTTTAATTATTTAATTTGATTGATTTTTTTTAAATATGCGAGGAGATATTTTTACATACCACTGAATCGAAATGTAATTTCAGTCGGATATCGAGTTCTCCTTCTTTATGATCAATCATATCTTGTCTCAACTATTAAAAAAAATAGAAAAAATTATTTTTAAAGGTGTTCAATAGATTTGACGAATGTTTATCAAATAAAAAAACTTACTTCGAGAAGCAAAGTGTTGTTATGAAATTCGGAACTGGTGTCTAAAAATTCTACATCAGTTAGATCGACACCAATATAGTCATGTCTCATTGATACTCCGTACTGTTGAACAAACAAAAAGTAAAAATTGAAAAATCATGTTCAGACCACCGATGATTTCAATAATCAGGCAAATACTTACATCATTTTTATAAGGCTGCATTAAATATTCAAAAAAAGAAAAAGAAAAGAAAAGAAAAAATAAATTAGATTAATAATTTAACATTTTGTACAATTTCTCTTAATTTAATAGTAATTGGCTAATTCCACATGGAAAAACATTTACTCACCAGTGATTGGAATTCCGGATGATAGACTACATGACCATTATTATTGATAAGAAAAGAGTAACCATTGACTCCGAGCTAAAAATAAAAAAAAATCGTCGTAAGTTTGCTTACACTTTGAAATGTAAGATCAAATTATTTTTTTGTTATGTAATTTTGTAAGAAATTTTTCCAACAATGAAAATTTAATGAATAAATTTTGTTTGTATGAGGGATTGAGAGCTGCGGATTGCATCATTGAACAAGGCAGGTTTTTTACAAAAAGAAAACATGCTCTCAGTCGCTCATTAATTATTAATTTATAACAAATTTTTGAGTACCTATTTAAAAAGTACCTAGTTCTACAGAAATCTATTTGCCATCGGTTTCAAAATTGACCAAATGTTTTATTCAAACGAAATACACAATTGATAAAAATTGTGGATTGTCACTTGTCAGACATATGTAGTTTAATTACCTTTCCTAAAATCAATTTACAATCCATTTGAAAAACTAATATACCCACAATAAACTTTTGAAATCGATATGAAATCGATTCAAGAAATCAATCTAAAATCGATTTGAAAATCAATCCCAAGTCGAGTTTGAAAAATCAAACCAAAATCTATCTGAAGACGATTTGAGAAATCGATCTAAAGTCAACTTGAAAAATCGATCTGAAGTCGATTTGAGAAATCAAACCAAAATCGATCTGAAGTCGATTTGAGAAATCGATCTGAAGTCGATTTAAGAAATCGATCTGAAGTCGATTTAAGAAATCGATCTGAAATCGATTTAAAACATTAATCCCAAGTCGAGTTTGAGAAATCAAACCAAAATCGATCTGAAGTCGATTTAAAAATTCGATCTAAAGTCGTTTTGAGAAATCGATCTGAAATCGATTTAAAAATTCGATCTGAAGTCGATTTGAGAAATCGGTCTGAAATCGATTTGAAAAATCAATTCAAGTCGATTTTGAGAAACCAATCTAAAATCGATTTGAGAAATCGATCTGAAATCAACTTGAAAAATCGGTTTATGAAATCAGTATGAAATCGATATAAGAAAGCGATCCGTAATCGATTCGAAAATCCATTTGCGATCAATTCGAGAAATTCAACGAGTTATCTCTTTGTATTCTAAATGTAAGTAATTTGAAAATTTTGAAAATTTTCCAGAAATGCTGAGCTAGTTTTCAAAAGGAATTTTTACTCGTAAATCTTCAAATTTTAAAATTTCTAGAATTTTTCAAAAATCAAACAAAGGCTTAAAAAATTGAAAATTTCCAGATTAACAAAACATTTAAAAATTTTCAAAACGTTACAACATTTTCCCTACATCAATTTTACGATTTTTTTACGATACTATAATTCACTTTTAATCACCTATTCAAAATTTTCAACAGGATTTTAAATTCACTTCAACAATTCGCGGCATATCCAACAAGATCATATCTAATTTTATAAATGATTGAAATTTCCCTCCGAACCATAAACCATGAAGTACCTACTTCTGCTGATACTACAGTGCTACTGAATCTCATTTTTTTGTGACCTATAATTGAATTTGATCAATTTATGGAATTTTTATCAAGTAAATAAGTGTGATTCATAGGGTAGGCAAATACACACATCTGTACTCAGAATGAATTGCCTATCTATTGTATTGAAGGAGGTACCTGAGCTATAAAAAACGCTGTATTTTTAGCGATTTCAAAAGAATCTGCAATCTAAACAGTTTCTCGTCCAATGAAAATACACAAAATGTAAATAAACATTTGCTAATATTTACCTTATTTGGTGGTACCAATTTTTTAATTTCTTCCACCGGAATATCTATTGCAGCAACGCCAAGAACATCGGCAGTTCGTTCCTGAAAATAATTTTAAATGTTGAGTAAACAGTCTTTTTGCTCAGAAACACAAAAGGTATGAAATATGGAACTCACGGCATGATTTCGTTTATCAAACGCCGCTGCAGAAACAGTGATAACCAAAGGCCTTTCGTTGGAATCGCCCAAGTAATAATTCTAGTGAAAAACAAAATGTATCATTTTTCTAAACAAAATTCGCTTTTAATTAGCTCAAAAGTATATCTTACTTTACTGCTCGGATATACTGAGGACCAATGGATTGGATGATCATTTTCGTACATAACCAATGGGCGAGCCATTACTAAAATATAATTCAGCACTTTTTCGCGAATTGTATCAACCGATCTGATATGTTCATAATACCCTGTAATTAATGTCATCAATAGCATAAATTATATCAAATCTGCGGTAGGTGTGATATTAAATGTTAAAATAATGTTTACCTTTATTGTTACAAGCTATCATTTTCAAATCATCTTCTTTTGATTTACCTTTACCAATTAGGTAGGTAAAAACTCGTACTGGTTTATGAGGCCAATTATATTCTTTGAAAATTTCACTATAATCGGATGGCATTTGGTTCATAATGAGCATGATAGCTTGATTACATTGACTGCCTTTTCCAGTTCTGTTGTACTGTAAATTTAAATTCAAAAAATAAATAAGTAGATAACAATTACTCCTAGTTGGAGAATAAATTGATCGTTTTTTTTTTTAAATTACCCTGTGCAGAATTTCAAAAGCAGCTGATAATGCTCCCGTTATATTAGCTTCATTAGGTGATGTTACTGTTTTAATGGCTTCCAGCAATTTACGTTTGTTTTTCTCAGTACCCTAAAACGATATTTAAAAATATATTTAAAATTATATTTTTAAGTGATATTTTCCCTTCTTTTTTGGTCATTTATTCACCTGCACTAATAGATCTCTAAAACAAGGCACGACCGTTTGCTCGTTACTGTCCAATGAGAACACATTTACAAAATCGTTATCACCCAACGTATCCAAAATGGTTTTAGCAGTGACCCTGGCTAAATGTCTTGTCGATTCTGAAAGCGACGTCGACGTATCGAGTAATATCACAATATCTTTTGAACTTGTCATGGCCTCTACGAACCACAAAGAGAGCCTATATTCGTCGATGTTTGGTAATGGTGCTCCATCTGATGACCATTTTACGGCTGTAAAATATCGTTAACGTAAGTACACTTTTATGCAAATGTCACAAAATATATGATTTAAAAGAAATATCGCTAGGAAACGTTTGAATTTTGTCATTACATATTTTTCTAGAGCATGAAATGACTTGCATTAGCATAACTGGTCGTAATGTGTTTGAAACATGCATGACCTAAAATCTTTTTTCCACGTGAAATACTTATTGGCTTCAAATCAAATATCGTCAATTCACTAATACGTACCTAGATTGCAATGCTACAAAGTAGTAAGCAAGTAGGTACTTACTTAAGCAAAAAGCATAGTAATCATACTAACCAGGGTATCGTAATAGTGCTCCTCTTGGTGTCCCAAAATATTGCCATGCCAGAAATGGATCAATTTCATAATTACTTTTGAAAATTGCATCTAAATCTTGCATCCATTTGATATCGTTTTGTATTTTTGATTCTGCAGAAAATAAATTGATACAATGTGAACGAATAAAATGTAAAATGTATAAATATGTACAATTATATTCATTTGGAATAGTCAAATCATGGTTCCCAAATTGTTATACGATGACTGAATAATAAAGTTATTCAATATCGAATGTTAAATAACACTGTTCCTTTAATGCAAAAGTCTGCAGATCTAGATCGTTGGGAGGGGGGAGGGGGTGATTGGTAGCATATTCCCTGCCCAGGGCCAAAAAAAAGGTCATTACCTCCTTTGTTGAGAAATCTGGGAAATTTTGCATTTTGAGCAGAGATGGGTAAAATCGTTCCCAAAATGATTTTAAATTAAAATTATAAAATCACTTTTCAGACTTTTTGAAAATCATGAAAATCGTTTTATAATGATTTAAAAACATGATTTTCTCATTTCGTGAAAATCATTATGTAATTACAAAACAAACTGGAAATTTGAACCTCTTTTGAACAGTGTACATAATTATGAAGTTTATTGCTTCAGACAATTCCAATTTTTTTCTCATTTTGGATGATTTAGATCGCGAATTTAAAGATTTTTTTATACGAAAAAAAATCATTTAAATTAAAACTAGTGCACTTTACCGTTTTTCACTTTGCTCGTAGATAAATATGGAAAATATTTTGCAAAAAGTTGAAAAAATGCTAAAAAATGTTTAGAAATTACGAAATTTTGATTTTTTTTCTGTCCCTTTGAAAATTTTCAGACCTTGATACAAAATTTTTGAACCTTGATGTTAGATGACACATCTATTCGTCAAAAGAAACATTTAAAAAAAGATAGTCTAAATCAGTCTCTCTATTGAGAGAGGCTGGGGAACTGTCAAGGTTTCCTTATTTTCAAAAAAGTTGGAAAAATGTTAAAAGTTTGATTTTTTCTGTGCCAAATTTGAAAATTTCTGGACCTTGATGCTTGATGACACATCTACACGTCATTAGAAATACCTCGAAAAAAATTTATCAAAATTGGTCCATTTTTGAGCGGCTAGCGAAAAAAAGGTTGAAAAAAATATCAAAAATGTTTTTAAAAACGACGAAATTTTGATTTATTTTGGTCCCAAAATTAAAAATAATGGACCTCGATGCTTCATGGCACATTTAGACATCAAAATAATCATTTTGAAAAAAAAAGGTCAAAATCGTTCCATTGGGAAAAGCTAGCGAATTGTCACGAGGTTTTCTCAAGGGGGTTCCAAAAATCGTTTCATATGGTACTCGTATAAAGATTCCATTGAAATCAAAACTTTTAAATTTTAGCCCCAGACCCCCCTCATCAAATTCAAACCAACTTTAGTTTGTCACTGTTTGTAAGTGAAACCCGATCAAAGATACGTAATCGTGCAGAATAAATTATATCCCCTCCACCTCCCCAGAAGAAAATCTTGAAACCGAGCTTGCTGCAGAAAACATTTTTTTAGGTACCTAATTAAATCAATAGAATTTTGGAAAAATAATTTCAATCAAGCTTTCAAAATATTCAACTGTTTAACCGAAAACTCTAAAAATGATTCATTTTTTAGTTCTTCACATAAAAATTTAATATATCGATATGTCTCCATCATTATTACAAACTACATAGTCTGCTCGAATTCTTTCCCCATTTCAATGTAGGCATAAACCATAACAAAGTAGGTACATACAGGGTGTTCCAGGAAACGTCTGCCAAATTTCAATCATATTACGTATTAGAACTCGAGGAGACGAACAAAAATCATCATCCTAATAGATGGTCTAATTCGTGAATTGAAGGAGCTATGGCAAGTTTTTCGTTTTTATTCAAATTTTTCAATGTGAACATTCGCTTTAAAAATAGTTCTTGAATGAAAGAGTTTGAAGTAAGTACCTAGTAAATACTAATGAAAGTGAAAAATAATTCTCACGTGAAAATTTTCGTTGAAATAGAGATAGATTGGGAAGGTAAAAAGTGAATTTTTTACATTTAATTTCTCATAAGAGAAAATTTTATTTCACAAAGAGTAATTTTAGCTATTTGAAAAAAAGAAATTAATTCAAATTTGTGAAATTATATTGATTAAAGATACACATGGCTATTGATCACTGAAAGTGTAAATCTACTTCTTTCAATCAACATATATTATAACTCTACAAGTTTCAGTTTTTTCAATTTTTTTCCAAAAGCTAAAATTAATTCTCGTGGCATATTTTACCTCTGTATAAAAAAAAATTGAATTTCCGAAGAAAAATTTTTCGTTTGTAAGAAAATAATGTAAAAATTCCATTTTCCACCTTCCATTCCCTCTAGATTTCAATTTTTATGGAATTTTTCTCATGGGAATTATTTTTTTCTTTCATAAGCAAATACTTTTAATTTTTCTTATCAAAAATGATTTTTATGACGAATTTTTATTCTAAAAAAAATTGAAAATCAACAAAAAACCCATCACAGCGCCTTCAATTCACGGAATAGGCCACCCATTGCAATGACGAATTTTGTCCGTCTCCTCGAGTACTTATCGTACGTACGGTTGAAATCTGGCAGACGTTTCTTGAAACACCCTATTTAAGTACCTAGAATGTAGATAGGCCACAGACAGCAATTTCCATTCCCTCCCCAGTGTAAAATTATAACCGAATTATTGACCTAATTTTCGAATACATGCCTACGTTAGAAAAATACGACAATAATTCAACCCCTCCCTCGTCGAAAAATTTCCAGTCTGGTACTCTTTGATTTGGGAAAATACGTGTACATTTTCCGACGCACAAATTTTCACCCTCTTCGTTTCTCGATTCGCCATACCGACGAAATACGACGGTAGGTAATTTTGTTTGAAAATTGTGTTGTAGAAAAATTTCCATGAACTTCGTCGACAATATCGACCGCATTATAGGATTACACGAAGGAGAAGAAAAAAACCGCGAAAGAACATCCATAAAAAAATTCGATACCGTAACTCGCGAGAAAACGGTTCGCTAAGAATTAAAACTTTTTTGTTTCATATTTAAGACGCTCTATATACCAAAGAAGCGCAACTTACCTTCGGGGGAAACTGCGGATGGAAATAAAAGACAGCTAAAAGTTGTATTCACGTGATAATTTTCAAAATGTCGGTTTTTTTGAAAAGCCATCTCGTACTCATCGGCCGGCTCATCTCGCGCGCCGATTTCCCTCAGCTGTTGACATTTTCCGACTCTGATCTTTTTTTTATCTTCAGAAAGTTGTGATAGCGCTGCTTGCTCCGCTGAATCCATTATTCTCTGAAATATCGAATCGGTTAAAACTTTTTTCTCCTTTCTCACAAAAATTAATTAAAAGAAAAAAGAGGATTCTTGTGTACGTGGTTTGAATATTATTTTGGGCGAAACCTTTGGGAAATTTTTTTTTCTAACGGTTTCAGAGAGAAGGATGGATAAGTAAAATCAAACTTTTGTTTGAATAAACAAAATAAAAGCCAAAGGATATGGATATGGAAGAGATTCGATAATGTGTCGTGAAATATGTCCTTTGTATGGAGGAAACGACAATACGGGTATTCTACTTTATATAATGTTTTATCAATGGTACGAATTCATTTGTAACTTTGCTATAGATATGTTTGAAAATTCGACCGATATATTCATATTTTAGGGATCAAGCGGAAATACTTGCAGGATGTTGTAATATTACATTAAGTACCCTTTGGTGACGACATTTACCATTTGCGAATGTTCGTTTTGCAGCACATCACAATTATTTCAAAGTAATGGTAAAAATTTATCATACGATATGAAATTAGTAAATTTATTACTTATCTACTTGAATTAAGCATTTTGTTAGGAATATGAGTATCTTCGTGTCAAGAATAAAAGAAGTAATATATTTATTCAAATGAGTAGATACTTGCAAAACTCTCGTGGAACAAGGATGTCAAATAAGTTAATTAAATAGATAGGTACCTAGGTATATGAATATTTTCTTACCATTATTGAATTGCGTTTCATGTCCATCAAATTTTTTATTTCTTGTGCTATTTCTCTGGTTAGCAATACACCATCTTTCTTTTTCACTGTGACGGTGGTGGTAATTTTATAACGCTGTAAATGAAAAAGAAAATTGATTTTAATACAATGAGAAATTCAGAAAATTAGAAAATTCTTCGCATATCTATCACTTAAAATGAATAAAAAATTAGGAATTTCATTCAATTAAAAGTAAGAACAAGGACGTGGGCGACTTCTTCTTTTGGGAGGCGAGGGGGGGATTTGAAAATTAACAAATTCGGAATTTTAAATTGTCAGTTCATAAATTGAAAATTTTGAAAGTGTAATTAGTTGGGAAATTTTCGGTTCTGGATTTAATTCAAGTTTGGGAATGATTTATTTTTTCAAAAATAAATTAGATTGAATTCCAATTAGCTAGTGTAGTATGAAGATAGACACACTTTTTCTGCTATGATGTTCAAAAATTTCCTGAAGATACAGCGAAGGAAAAAAATCAGACTGTATACCATTGTTTTTAACTTATCTTTTTTGAGGGCCCATTCCCGTTCTTTGAAAGTCCCCTATCTCTTTTCCTAGTGCCACTTTTGAAAAAATTTTCAAACAAAAGTTATACATTGAAATTATTTAAATAATTTTGGTTCGTACAAAAATTACGATTGGACACCTTCCTCTCCTCTAATTTCGCATAATACTCGTACGTATAAAAATCATTTGGCGATATATGAACGTAGTATGCGTAATTGGAGGGGAGAAAGAGGTCCAATCGAAATTTTAGTAATAACTGAAATTATTCTTGGTATCTCAATCTACAACTTTTGCTTGAAATCTTTTTCAAAAGCGACATTAAAACCGGTGGTACAGGGCTTTCAAGGAAAGGACGATTGACCTTCGAAAAATGGGAGCCGCTCGATACATTAAGATTCAGTCATAAAATTGATTTTAACAAAATACAATCACATGGAAGTTCTGTAATGAAAATGTTGAAAAAATTTTGATCCTTGAATTTCTCATTGACGCCACTTTTTTCCGGCTTTTTTTTTTCGAAATTTTATAAAATCAGAAAGTGAATTTTTTTCGCAAATAATTTGAAAAATTATGCAGTGTGAGAAGAAGAATGAGGCAAGAGGAATATGTACAAAAAGGCTATGCAGATGAATCCAGAATGTCGATCTGAAATAAACTACGTTGAAAAATGAATCATTATAAATTTTCTACCCATTTGGTA
The DNA here is from genome assembly GCA_900064475.1 of Pseudococcus longispinus. Lineage (NCBI taxonomy): Eukaryota > Metazoa > Arthropoda > Insecta > Hemiptera > Pseudococcidae > Pseudococcus > Pseudococcus longispinus. The sequence goes on along the minus strand of FIZU01020551.1, from coordinate 564 downwards.
ATTCTCATCAGATACCTGTAGAAACTAATTTTTGGCGACGCGAATGATTACCACTTAAAAAACTGATCAGATCTGATTCTGATAACTTTTTGCCTAATTTCAAAAATGAAGGAGATATGAGCTGCTGTGTGAAAAAATTCTATTTGAAGAGAAACTAATCAAGGATATGGATAGAACTATAAAATCTAAACAAATTTTCTCATGGTGGTTTTTTGCCTAGCATCAAAATTGAAGGAACAACATGGCATTCAGAATAAATAAACCGGTTTTTTTACTTAAAATGGTACGTGGCTCCTTTGTTTTTAACATAGGAAAAACATCGTATTAATAAGTTTTGTTTATTTTTCATAGTTTCATCTATATTCACGATTATTTTATCTTCAACGCAGTGTTTCAAGAGCGGAGCGGGAGCGGGAGCGAGGAGCGAAAGGAGCGCAGGGTTTCCACAAGAGCGGAGCGGGAACGGGAGCGAAGTTTGCAAAAAGTCAAAGAGCGCTCCTGGGGAAGAGCGATCTTTGAGGGAGCAGGAGCGGAGCGGGAGCGTCAAAAATTTCAACGCTCTTC